>VCAZ01000026.1:962706-1122706 GCA_005784505.1 Bagarius yarrelli | reverse complement strand
GACAACTGAGATCCTAAGTTTGACATGGAGGGCATGTTTATACAGTCCGACAAGCCACAATCACAAAAGACTATTAAAAATCACACAGTCTGAGCCCAGCTTTAGAGGGCAATGCACCCATTTCTGTATATTTTTTGGGGGGTAAGAAATGTAAGGTTCATATATTTTAGTAAATCTAATATATAAAGGTACAATAGGTTATTGCCTTAGAAAACATTTTTTGTTCTGCTGGTTCAAAATCTCTATACATCAAGATAACAATCATTAGGTTACAATCTAAATGTTGTCTAAATGTATATATATATTTTGTTGAAGGTAAAGAACTGTTCGTCCAGTCCAAATATTTGGTCTGAACATTATGATAGGCCTGTTTCATACCTGCCTGTCAGCAGTTGTATGTTTGTACATCTGTGCACCCTATTTGGTCCAATAGAATATGCAGAGCAAAAACCTGAATTAATCTAATTATTTCGACTACAGGAGTCAAAAGGTCTGTAAGATGATGTCATGGTTACAGTATTTCTTATGGACAGTTAGGAATATAGTGTAATCGGATTTTGACTATGTGGTTGGTGATGGTTAATATTATTTTAAAAGGTGAAAAAACTGCTGTGCAATTTCACACCAGCAACTGAGCAGTTCTTTTATTTAGTAATTCAGGTCTCAGTTGCGGTGGTGTGTTGACATAAAAACACATATTAGCAGTAGCAACAAAGTGGCCAGACCCTTGGGTAAGGTTTACTTGCAGGTAGAAAAAGCAAATCCGTCTGCGATGTTCGCCAAATCACTTAAAAGTTGATCATTAAAATAAAACGTTTACAGACATCGTCAAAAGCCAGCAAAGGAAAAATCCAGACAATCATTAGGTTGCAATCTAAAATGTGGTCTAAATGTATTTATATATCCTGTTGAAGGCGACGAACTAGAAACTGTTCTTCTAGTCCAAATATTTGGCCTGAACATTATAATAGGCCTGTTTCATACCTGCCCGTCAGCATTTGTATGTTTATACATCTGTGCACCCTATTCGCGCAGATAGGATGTCATCAGCGCATTGACCGTACTACGCAAAAAAGTCTGAATCAAAACAGAGCGAAAACCTGAAATAATCTAATTAATTTGACAACAAGAGTCAAAGGGTCTAAAAGAGGATGTCGTGGTTACAGTATTTCTTTTGGACAGGTAGGAATATAGTGTGTTGGATTTTGGTGTGTTTTGATAGTAACTTATAGTTTATGTAGTTTAAGTTTAAGTATGTAACTGCACTATAAAGTTTTCTTATTGTCCACCTCATTATGTATTGTAATGCTGTCTCTGGTTGTCCAGGTCGTGCTCGTTTATATGTTTGGGAGCTGTTGCTTTGGGATGGTGGAAGGTACACTTTTACCTCTAAGAAAGCTTTTTATCAGATTTTATTTGTATTGCTTAGATTTAGGATGTAAATAGCTAAATAGTTTTAATTCCCATCCTATTTAATCGTAGACATACGCACAATTCAGAAAGAAATTTTTCTATTTATTTTTAAATTTCTTTGTGTTAAATCATTTTAGTGGGTGATTATATAACGATTAAATATTACAGGTTGTCATGTAGCTCTTATATGTGTTGATTTTGCCTTTGGAAAGGTTCAACTTTGTCAACTGTCAATTTGATATCTGTCTAAGGATCTTAAGCTGCCCTACAATTACTGTGAAAGTAGAAACATTAAGTGGTTTAATGTTTTCAGTTTAGTCCTTCTCTTAACCTCTTTCTGGAAAGAACTGTCACAGTATTTCTTCTTTTTCACAGACCTGCTGTCAAATGCAGCTCGGCATCAATTTGATTTCCCAGGACCGCCGTTCGAGTTTGTTCTGCGGTTAGCGACCAAAAGGCAGCTGGTATTGTTAGTGAGGTGACGGTTTTGGCAGTCTCTGTAGAGGTTCCATGCTTTCTTAATTCTGTAAGCTTTGCCAGGGAGAAGTGAGGATTTGCAAAAACCACAAAACACACACAGCTGGAGAAGTCTGGCTCTAGTTTTACTTCAGTAAGTTTTGATCGTAAGTTATATATAGAGTACTTTAAATCTGACTTAGCTTAATACACAGCAATTTTAATACTATTTTATATTATATTAAAGCCAGGGAAGCTGGCTCTGAACTACAGGGTGTCCGGAAAGTACTTTCATAGAAGGAGTTTGGCTAGAATTCCTATGAAATCCAAGATTGAAATAAATTCAGTGTTATTCTTTTGTCCAATGCATTCGGAACGGCTACATAGTAACAAAAACAACCAAACTAAAAATGAAAACTTTTAAAGGAAATAGCGTCAATTTCCCTTGTGTGTAGAAAATTGGAAAACCCTGTATTTAGGTCACAAATCCTTGGATCACAGATTTCTGCTACACTAAGCACAAAACTGCAGAGCTGTGGGTTAATCTGAGAAAAAGTGTGTGTGTGAGTGTGTGTGAGTTGAATGGTTGAATATGAAGGTAGAAGATTTAATGGGTGACGCTTTATATTATTTTAAATGGTGGGAAAAAACTGCTGTGTAATTTCACACCAGAAACTAATCAATTCTTTTATTTAGTAATTCAGGTCTCAGTTGCGGTTGTGTGTTGACATAAAAGCACATATTAGCAGTAGCAACAAGGTGGCCAGACCCTTGGGTAATTCTTGTAAAATTGGGTGTGTTTTTCTTGCAGGAGGAAAAAGCAAGTCCGTCTGCAATGTTCGCCAAATCACTCAAAAGTTAATCATTAAAATGAATGAATCATTCACAGACACCGTCGAAAGCCAGCAACTGAAAAATCCAATTGTCAATGTCTTTACGTAAAACCATAAATCATTCATTAAAGAAAGCATATCAATGAATTAATAATTTTTCTACATTTAGGCTGTTTCCACAACAAAATCCAGTAGATTTCAACCCAAATGACTTTTGGTTCGACAATTTGTATCATGACATCTGAGTCTCCGACTCCAACAATGCATACAAAAATTGATTGATTTCTTTTTTTTTCTTAAAAGCTCATTTTTGCCCCAATTAAAAAAAGATTAGGGATTTTTTTACTTCACCACATATAGGTGCTCCTACCAGAGCTCCAGCAGCCCCCTTTCCATTTCGTAGTTCATGCAGGAGGTGTAGTGGCCTTCACCGGGTTTCTCTTCCCCCTGAGAGTCACCTCATTTTACACAATAAGATTTATAGGCAATAATTTTAAACATACAGGAAGATGCAGGACATCTGCATAAATCTCCAATGCTTTACTGTTCCCAGTGCATATAGAATGATAAGTTGCTGATGTGGGCTGGTGGGGGTAGCGATACACAGGCGATGGCAGTGATAAGTTGCTGATCTGGGGTTGGGGGTCTTCTGGTGGTGGCAGTTAATTGTATGGATGTCAGTAACAGGAAGAATTCGAAATGTACCTGAGAGGATGAAAATATTTCAGTTTTCATCCACGACTCCAATCACATTATAAAATATATAATTACCAGTGTATAGAAATGAATCTTAAAACACTTAGAAGATATTAATCTGTGGGTCAAACCCGCAATTTTATTGTGACTAACGGGTTTTGGCATTATACCTAATCCGGTGCTGAGGCTATTATTCATTGAGCAGACTGGAAAGCATTTAAACAACTGATTGAAAAATCACACGAGAAGTGATGTCTTGTTTCCAACAACATGACCTGAGTGGGGTCGGTTTTACAATCATGCCTCTCCATCACGGTCTGAAAACTCCGCCGGGGGCATTAAGCTTTGCCTGATGAGATGTGACATGTTTGAGACGTGTTTTGCAAAAATATAGAGGTTGCTCTTAGTGTGCTCCTAGCCTGGTACGCCGTCCCTAAGAGCCACTCAAATGATCACACATACATACATACCGCCACACACACACACACACACACACACACACACACACTTCTATTGGCACAAGTTTTATCTTGGCTGATCCTCACTGCTAAAGCAGATGTAGTGTTTTTGTACTGCACTGTGATTTCATATTTAATCCTTTCTTATTCTTTTTATTGCAAAAAGAACCAATCCTGACGTAGACTTAAAAACAAAGATAGTCTAAGTGCTGCAGATTCTCTTAAATGATTCTCCTTTTTCTCTTTTCTCTGACCCGCAGCATGTAGACCTGGCTTTCACAAGGCGTCAGCCATGGACGCGTACTGCATGAAGTGTCCACCACATAGCAACTCTCATCAGGACAAGGCCTCAGAGTGTGTATGTGAAAGAGGCTACTACAGAGCCGAAACTGACCCGCGCTCCATGGCCTGCACACGTAAGCTTATTAATTGCATATCCTTGTAAGCACTATTAATTTTTATAACCTTTTCCCTAAGGATACACCACGTTTTATTTCACCAGCGACTTGTATGTATTGTTAAACAAAATTAAATGAATTACCGTCATTAGTCTGATATAAAATCAGTCAGAAGATGAATGTTATGAATGGTTGGTATGAAATTTCTAATTTTCATTAATAAGCATGATTGAGGCGTCTCAAAAAGCAGAAACGAGAGATTAAAATCATATTTTTACACTTTTTATAAAAAAGCAGGCTAAATAAAAGCAGAACTGCTGTACTTAAGAAAACCAGACATTTCCTAAAGCCACAAGTTTTTATTTCTAATAAGATACTAAAATATTGTGAAGATTTACATGACAAATAAATTCAGTGCTGGGCAAAAACTATAATTTTTTTGGAATATTTTATTTAAGTTGTTACGATTGTCTATGTAAAATAAAAAAGTAATACAAACATTTACAGATTTTAGATTTTATAAGAACAGTAGAAATTAACATTTACAGTCAGGAAAGAGGATATTTTGACATACATTTTGATACTTAGTGCATTAATATATATATAGGCATTATATACATTCTGGCATTTTTCCTTTATTGTGCGAATAGAAGAGTAATTGAAGTGGGACAGAGAAAAGGGGTGGGGGGATGAAGTAAGGTCCCCAAGCTGGATTTGAACCCAAAGCGTAACAGCTTCGTATGTTGACATGCAATGCGTTACGTTATTACATAATTATTACCTTGTTATGACATTTTAATTAGCATCTCATAAATAACAATTGCTTAAAAACTAATATTAACAACAACAGCAACAATAATAGTAATAATTATTAAAAAAAAAAGAAAAAGAATAACAGTAATACATCTCTAATAGGGGTTTATAGAACTTCTTTTAAAATCGTGTCATAAAATCATACTGCATAATTAGCATGGTTACACTGTGTGTGCGTGTGTGTGTGTGTGTGTGTGTACACGTGTTACAGGCCCTCCGTCAGCACCAGGTAATCCCATTTCCACAGTGAACGAGACTGCAGTGACTCTGGAATGGAGCCCGCCACGGGACACCGGGGGCCGAGGTGATGTAACCTACAGTGTTCATTGCACTAAGTGCTCAGGCACAGTGGGTATGATGGGTGAGAAGTGTGTGCCCTGTGGCAGCAGTGCTCACTTCAGTCCACGCCAGTTTGGCCTGACTCACCCCAGAGTTCAGGTCAGCGAGCTCCAGCCTCGAACCAACTACACTTTCAGCATTGAGGCAGTGAACGGAGTGTCAGATCTCAGCCCAAGCCCTCCACACTTTGTTAACATCAACATCACCACCAGCCAGACAGGTCAGTTACACACATACACACACACACACACACACACACACACACGTGTAAATGTTAAGTTACAATAGTGAATGAATAAAAAATTGAAAGAATTGTTCAATTAATCTTTTTATGATACATTCACAATTCAGGACTTTTAAGACTTACATTTATCTCTTTTTTAACCAGTTAAAGAGTTGAGTGTTGGGACCTTTCTCAGGGGCCCAACAGTGGCAGCTTGGTGGTGCTAAGGAATAACTATTATTTTGCCATTTTTAAGTATTGCTGTAAAATCCAAAGCCTTAAAACCTCCTCTAGTAACAGTGAAACGAATATGAGTGTGTGTTTATGTGTGGGAGAGCAGGTTTATACACCCTGTGTTTTTTGTAGTGCCACTCTTCAGGAAAATCATATTCATGGCTAATCCTCCTATTCTGCTCTCTCCTCACAGCTGACAGCGAAAAGTGTGTAGCGCCCACATGACCTCACACCCCATACCTACAGGCATGTTGGGATATGTTATTTAGCACTTTTGGTCCCACCGAAAAATACAGGGAAGAGAAGGAGGAGACGGTTAGAAGGGGAGAGGTGAAAATTAGGAGAGAGAAAAGGGGGACAGACAAATTGAAAGAGACCACAAGGAAGGAAAAGGAAAGAGAGAGTAAAGAAAGGATAAATGGTAGTCTGAAAATAAAGAGCCCTTTGAGATCCTATTTGACGAGGATACTGAAATCAAGAGCCACCAATCACGTTACCTTAGCGATATATATACTGTATATATAAGTGTGTAGGTGCTGAGTACTGAACCTGGTGTATGTTTTCAGTGAATATAATATAAATATAAAATAGGACCATGTAGAGTATGTTTTTAGGTGTAAGGGTGATTTTCAGGATTTTTCTGTGTTCTGGAAAATATAAAAATGAGATTTCCAGTCCAGAAAAGTGTGTTCTGGAGATATTGAAGTAATAGATAAATATACAGTGGCCCGGAGAGCTCAACACGTTGCAACTTAAGAGAACACAAACATACAAATAGAAAAAAAAAAACCCACCAACAAATTAACACAAATCCTCACAACAAAAACACAACTACAGAAATTCGCTGCAAATATAATAGGAACCCAAACAGTGAGGGACCCGGCTGGGACCTGCCTATTGTTCAGTGTTTATTGGTCAGTGGTGGTGTCGGTGAACTAAAGGGTAGGTTTTTTTTGGTTATCATTCTAATCATATGATTCATTGGACTTTGGATATCATTATCCTAAATAATCTGACAGATTACACAATTGACTGTGCAATGATTATTAGGTCCCAGTTTGGTGGTTTTTGTATTTGTGTTTGAATTTTGAGTTGTCAAACGGATGAAGACGTTTTGTTTTTTTTTCTATCTGCACCTGTTTTCAAAACCAGTCGCAGCACGCTGAGCTCTATTAGCCACCATACAAAAATACCCCACTGAAATTTAGATAGTAATTATATACCAAATAGATTTAGCACATAACGAAATTGGTATTCTAATCATATCAACTTGTAAACTTGAGGTTGTAAAGTTTATGACTGAAAGTTTGTGGATGCCTCATCAGCACCCACATCAAACTGTTGCCACTGTTGTTTCTTCACTGAAACTAAAAGACACAAACATTGTTCCCACATGACAATGCCCCTGTGCACAAAGCCCCTGAACTCCATAAAGACATTGTGCGTCTAGTCTATTTAGAGAGCAGGAACTTCAGTGTCCTGCACAGAGCCCTGCACCTCAACACCTTTGGAATGAACTGGAACACCAACTGCACCCCCGACCTCCTCAGTCAACAGTTGAATTGAAAAATCCTCACAGCAAAACTCCACAATACAAAAGAAAACATTTATTAAAGTGGACAGATGATTATAGAAGTAAGAGTGAAGGTCAGGTGTCCCAAAACGTAGTATTTTTAGTTTGTGAGATATCGAGTTTCAGTCAGTAAAGATCTTTTATTGTATTGTATTTATTGTAATGTCTTTTATTGACCATTTTTTGACACTCGTAGGAGTTAGTGCTTGTGTCAGCTCACAAGTAAGACTGACTTGGACCATGTGTGTTATGAAGGATAGAAATAACTGTGAAATTTCTGGCGTGATGGTGTAATGTACATTGAAAAATGCATCTCATACTCCTTCTGTAATACATATAGATGCACATGGACTTGTGTTTTTCAGCTATAATCCTGATGTTGCTCTCACAAGCAATGATGTGTTAAAGAAGTCCTGAAACAGCTGTGGCACATGATATCCTAGCCTTTTGTTAGAATATTGTAGACTTTTTGGTGTTCGTCTTCATCTGGTTATGTCCATTACTCTACAGAGGGCTAAAGCATTGTCAAGATGTTTCCTTTTTTTCTCATTTTTTTCCCCCCTCCATCTCACTCGCTCTTTCTTCTTTGACTCCTTCTGTGTACATCACTCACTGTCACCGACGCTTTCATTAGCACTTCCCTCTTGTCTTGCTGCTTCACTCCTTCCCCCCTCACTTTTTTTTTACTTACTGGGTTTTTTTCACACTCTCCCTTTCTCTCACCCGCTCTGCCTTCCTTTTGTCTTTTTTTTTTCTTCAATCACTTCTCCATTAATTTCTGTCTTACTTTTCTCACATTGCGCTTCTTGTTCCTTTTTTTTCGGCACAAGCCTTCATGCGGTACGGTGAGGGGTGCCGCACCTCCCCTGCTGTTGTATGTGCTGTTTCAGAGCATGAATGTTCTTGCAACGTTACTTCCTACACACTGCATTATTTATTACCTTTCAGATCTCCCCCTATCCCACCCTCTTTCCCTCCTACAGCCTTTCGTGCACTTTAATTAGAAGCACAATTAATCCTTGTTCTTTATGACGCTGATCAAATTGAATCTATCTCACTTGCGTCCCTCTCATTATTATGTTCCCTTTTCATCTCTCTCTCTCTTTCGCTCTCTCTCTCTCTCATAGTAAGTGTGATTGTTAAGGAGAGGAGGAGTCAGGACAGCATCACCCTGGCCTGGCAGAGTCCGGAAACTGCTGGCGGTACCGTAGTGGAGTATGAAGTTACTTATTATGAGAAGGTTGGTCACTACTCTGAACTAAATGCCTAAATCTTCACACTTGCCTTTCTGGATGTGTCTTAACCTGGTCTGATTGGACATATGGTAACTGTTGAGCCCTTGTACTTTATCACACCCTGGGGAGCCAATGGGATGTCAGCACTCGAAGATTTACTGCCTCTCATTAACATTCCAGGATGCTGAATGCACGCTGTGTGACCCGGAACACTTCTTGTCACACATTTAGTGACACTTGCATTGAGTGATTTAATAAAAGATGTTAATGATTTTGGACAAAAGGACACTTCTGGTCTTTAAATTAAACTCTAACCTTTTAAAAATGTCTACAGTGTCCCTGTTGGACTGCTTATGTCAGATTTTGGGACGTTTTCTCTTTTGGTTCGGTTCAATCACGCTCAGAGCCGATCAACACAACTAATTAGAAACAAATGCTGATGCGGTTTGCTTGTAGTAAGAATGCAATCCGGCTTAACAGTCCAACGGTTTAATCTGTATAACATGATGCATGATGGGAACTGCGTTATGTATCGAGTGTTTCACATAGCATGTTTACTTGATTATGAAGCACGAGCACAACAACGACTTTCTGTTTAAAATGAATCAAGTAATAGAGTCAATTGTAAAAATGCAAAATTCCCTTTTTAGGAACAAAACATCTTAAAAGTAAAAATAACCTTAAAAAAACATTTTTACAAACAATATTGTAAAAAAAAATCCTGTGTTATGAAGGGGTCAACACTTGTGTGGTGTTTATGGGTCTGTGGGACATGGTTTTCAACATTTCATTAAAGAAAAAAATATACTATCAATATTTTTTGCCCCAGACTCATTAGCCTATGGATTATTTAAGTTTACAGCATTTGGCAGACGTCCTTATTAAGAGTAAGTTATATTTTTTTACTAAGCAACTGGGGGTTAAGCGCTTTGCTTAGGGGCCAAACGATGGCAACATGGTGTTGCTGGGAATCAAACCCCGATCTTCCAATTAGCAGTCCACCGCGCTACCACTTCTATTTTATGTTCTTTGTTGACAATAAGTGATGGGGAAGTGCTAGCGCAGTGGTTAAGGTTGGACTGCTAATTGGAAGATCAATTTTAAGCTTAATTTTAAGCAGTATAAAGATCATTTATGGTTAAAATTCGTCCTGTTAGATTACACTTATATTTTTAAATGGGATCTAACAGAACGAATTTAAACCATATATAATGTCTATACTGTTTAAAAAGTGTTTTTTCTTTATAAATTGTGATCGCTGTGTTGACTGAAAACCCAATAATCCGGTCCAACAGACTCATGAACATTGGTTGGATAGCAAAACCATAAACACCACATGTGCTTTAAAACGAAGCTATTTGTATATGTACGTGTTCATTTCTTTAAATATTCAATCTGTATCTTCATTCACTGTTTGTTTACAATAAATATGTCGTGCACCTAAGTTCTAAATTCAACCCAGACAGAACTGTAAGATAAATCTGATAATTAGAGCTGTGTTTAATTTAATTTGGTTATTTTTGTTTTTTGTACCTGCCAATAATATTTGTAAAATATACGATATATATTTCCTTTAAAATGAATAATTCCTTATATTTTCCTTGACTTTGACCAGGCACTTACTTAAGATGAATAAATGAATTAACACTTCGAATTAATATAATAAATGCAGGTTTTTATTTTTCCCTCAAGCTTCGTACATGACTGTTGACCCACAGCTGCATGAAAGTAAAAACCTTCCCTTTATGGTTATTTTATTTAATTAATATTTAAAACAGGATCCCAAGGTAGACGTACATAAGGAAACATAATAAAAAACATTTTATTCTATAAGTTTTTATATATCATACATTTTCATTAATAACATCACTTTATCCTTTTTGAGTTTAGTTCAAACACGAGATTGTCAAATAAGCTTAGCACAATTTCTAAAAGTAGGATAACCTAAACTAGATTTGTAAAATTCGGAGGCACAAACTTGGATGTTGGCTTAAAACGATGACAGCTGGTGACATCCTTTTTGTGCCTGTCATACGTTACCCTTGATGAGCCGAGAGTTTTAATATGTTACACGGTCATATTGGTCAAATGTTAAGACTCTGCCAATTGTGGGTGGGCGTGGTTGTGACATCACTTGACATCAATATGTGTCACTATAATACCCATCATGCACTTCTTTTTACTGTGCTGTGCGTTTTGATATGTCACATGGCTTTATTGGTTAAACTTGACAATGTGCATTCTGTATATTGTTGCGTATTCTGCACAAGTGGACGATGAGGACGTTCTAAACAGGTTGTCCCTTACCTCTCGATAAGTGTACATTGATTATGATTTTTACAGATAACGGGTTATATCTCTATAATCCTAGATAAGCAGGATTGGTGGCTGTGTGTGTGTCTGCTTTGCTTCAAGATAGAAATATGGTCTACCTTACTTACTACCAATTTATCACTGTTATGGCTTGATACCCCCAGAGAATCTCCTGCCTAAAAATTATGCCACATGCCTCTGGTCAAAGCTCATAAAAGAAGGTAAATTAATGTCTGCCTATAAATTATTAATGCAGACACAGGTAACGATTAAAAAAAAAGAAAACTGAGCAATCATAGGGTTGTTTGTTTTAATAAGCCTAGACTATGTTGAATAGACTAATTTCAGCTGGCGTTAATAAGTAATTGTTGGTTATTTGAATCCATTTTGAACATATGCACTGTAACCAATCAGATCTCTTAGGATGGAATACACTTTGCGTAGTCTCGCTGTGGATTACTGCGATATTTTGAAGGATTTCCCATTTACAACCTGACATAAGTTGACATTTTGATTATCAGCATCTTTTTTTTCTATATAGGCCAATGTCCTCATAAAACATACACCATATAAACTCGACTTTACTCGACTGCAGGCCTGGGTAACCCATGTTTATTTAGTTACTTTGTGCCACTTGTTTTCCAGTCCCCCTGCCCTACCCACTGCTCATTATCTGGTTCAGGTATGTTCAGTCAATCAGAAGCTGGAAGATACCAGATGAGGGTGCAGTGGGGGAAGACCTGGTGATTTGGTATCTCCTACCCTCTGATTGTCTGAATACACCTAAAACTAGGAAGGGGAGTGGGAAACCAAATGGAACAAAGTTACATGTTAAGTCATGCTTGACTGATATCTAGCATTCTATCAGGAAATACCTTAAATCAGGCATGTAAACTCGATTCCTAGAGGGCCAAAGCATTGCAGAGTTTAGTTTTAACCTTATTCCAAACCACAAAACATGGATTTTTAAACACGCCTAAATGATATGATTAGCTGGATCGGCTGCGATTAATTGGGGTTGAAGCCTAACTCTGCAGGGCGGTGGCCCTCCAGGAACTGAGTTTGACACCTGTGCCTTAAATTATTATAGGGTCATATTTACACTGTTTACACTATTTTTGTAAAGACCCTTTACATCATTTTTTTAAAAACAGACTCTAAATGTTAATCTTAAATTAAATACACAACTAAATCAACCCCAAGGCAGACATACTGGACAGAAAACAAAGTAAAACTGGCACAATAATAAATAAATGCAATGGACAAGGACAAAATGATTATTCAGTATTTTGCATTCTGTACCAATATTATATGTATATATATATATATATATATATATATATATATATATATATATATATATATATATATCTATATATATAATATATATAATATATATATATATATATATGTGTATGTATCGATATATATATATATATATATATATATATATATATATATATATATATATATATATATATATCGGGAGAGAGAAGAAAGAGAGTAAAAATCATGCGCCACTGTTGCTTGTTTAAAGATGACAGGTAAAAATCTGATCTGTGTGCTTACATACTGTGACTTAAAAGCATGTATCCAATTTATATCCGCTATATTTCCAGGCCTGAAACCCTTTTAAAAAGGTCAGAATCTATGTACTTTTTTCCTGATTACACAATCATGGATTATATGTGATCTGTGCCACTTTAGAGGAAAAAATAGGAATTGGGTCACATGATACATGCAGTGTAAATGTGGCCTAAATATGTGGACACCTGACCCTGGCAGCCATCCTTATCCAGAGCAGATTCCATTTATCTAATTTATACAACTGAGAAATTCGGGGTTAAGGGCCTTGCACCACCAGAGCTTGGTGATCTTCCAATTAACAGTCTAACACCTTAACCGCTGTGATACCAAATCTTGTATAAGAAGATTTAAAACTTAGTATGAACTCCAAAGAAAAATTTGTAAAGGCATTTTTGTTCTTATTCCCCAACTCATGCATTATGTAATATAGAATGCAATTTAGCAGGAAGTGTAAATCAGCTATTGTAGCTTGCAAGTAAGAAAGCTATTGATCCACCAACTACTAAATCATTTTTACAGCCTACATAATATATATTTTTATGTCACATCCTGCTTTCATGGTAACATCAAAGCTAATGTGTCCCAAAGTCGATTCGCCGATGCCCTTAAAAATAGAAAAAAAGAGTTTAGCTCTAATCATTTGATGTGGATTTTGATCAGATCAGAGCATCAGAGCGGATATTTCTTTTGCCTTCGCTTTCACGTTCCTTTATTTTATGTGGTAAATATTGAAATGTAGAAAGAGTAAAACAATTACAGAATTCATTCATCATATGTTAGTTTGGATGTAACATTTGGCTAATAAAAGCATGTGTTGTGACACATTAGCTGATAAATGACAGTAAATTACAATTTGCGATTAGATGTTTAAGCAATTAAAAACCAATTAAGTGCAAATTTAAGTGTGTATGCTTGTTTTTCTGTCTGACTTAATTAGAATCAGCGAGAACAGAACTACACAGTACTGAAGACCAAATCCAACATCATGACAGTGGAGGGCCTGAAGCCAGGTACGACTTACGTGTTCAGGGTCCGTGCTCACACCGACGCAGGTTACGGTAACTACCGGGGAGAAATCGAGCTGGAGACGAGGCACGAAGGTGAGCATTAGCTTAGGAAGTTTTTATCATGCTATCAAAATTTGAAACATTTATTCCTTTTCATGTAGATATTTTATTCTTTCAATCTGGATATGAAGGAGTTCAAGGTTTGTCATTTTGTCCGTTTTTTTTTTTTATTATGTGCGACAGCACACAGAGCTGGAGGAGGGATATTATTAAAAAACCTACTAAAAGCGCTAACAACGATTGATAGACTGCAGTGTTTTACAAAATTTCTCAAAAGATTTCCAGCTCCTAGTGGATCAAGGCCGGGCACGGTTCACGGTCAACCTTTTTTTTTTTTCTTCAATAAAAACGACACAATGCTTGAAACACTTACTTAATCTCATACAATAGTAAAATATTAATGAACTGATGATATCTTGTCACCAAAATTCAGCCAAGTCCCTAGAGACACAAACACACTGCCACAAAGCAGTTGGCTTATATTTTCTGCAGTGTTTGAAGTTTTTAGAGGTTTTTTTGTCAGCCTACTTGACAAGCGTGATCAAGGTTTGGAGTAGACAGGTCCCATGTTGTAACCGAACAATTGCAGCAACATCTGCTGCATACCTTACACACAATGGGTATATGATGTATGTGTGTATATGCTGAGTTTCATTTGTTATTTTTGCATCTTTTTCAGTCCTTATATCTCATGAAAAGTAAGGTTTATTTGTCTGTACGCACAACAAAATAAACTAATTATTTAACTACCTTAAAAATCCTTGAAAAATCTCCACAAATATACCGTAAAGTCAAAGTTATCTGTGTTAAAAAAAAAAAATGGAGGAACCCTAAGAGCCATAGAGAGCAATATATTAGAGCCCTGAATCTGAACTGCATACAATCTTTAAATCGTTGTTAGGAAATAGACTGACTGACATCCCATAGTAGTTAAAGTAAAACTGTACCAAATTACAAGTGTAAACGGTTAAAAACTGTTTTAATTTTAGCTGTTAACAAAAGTCTGGATTCAATTCTGTTAAATGAATTCACAATGTCAGTGATTATTATATGCACAACTAGGCTGTATTTCTGCAAAGTGTAAATAAAGTGCAATAATTCAGTTTATCATTTTGTTGTTGTTTTTTTTTAAAGAATTATTATTTAGGCATTTTTTGTCTTAATTGATATGACAGAGAGAAATAAAATAGGTAGGGGTGGGAAGGGGTTGCGAGGTCTTTGGAGGGGGTTGGATTCGAAAAGGGCCCCAGCCGGACTCGAAACAGGGAACCTGCCTCAAACCACATCGTTTGCCTTTTTGTTATTTGATTCTTATTAGTTTGATTTTATTAAATGTTCCTTTTTAAAGTTTTCCTTTTCTTAATTTGGATGATCTATCCCTGGTCATGAATAACTTTCCCAGCATAAATGTTGGCGTAACGTTTAGTCTGAAGTCATTAACTAGGAAAAAGGCCCATAAAATATAGGAGGGTTTGTATATTGAGTATTATAAAAATCAGTGCTGAAATATACTCTTTGCTGTAATATAATGGTTATGATCATTAGCGTTAATCATGTCTACTGGCATTTCTCTAACAGACATGTTGGCAGTGGGAGATCCAAACCAGAAGACCATCTTGGCTGTGTCTATTGCTGCTGGTGTAGTACTCTTCATCCTTCTGGTGGCCTGTTTTGTGGTCAGTGGCCGGTAAGAGATACATGATTTTTAG
This sequence comes from Bagarius yarrelli, assembly GCA_005784505.1. Lineage (NCBI taxonomy): Eukaryota > Metazoa > Chordata > Actinopteri > Siluriformes > Sisoridae > Bagarius > Bagarius yarrelli. The sequence continues at coordinate 1,107,359 of VCAZ01000026.1, read as the reverse complement.
CTGTGTTTGTGTAATAATTTTGAAGATGTAGTGTGTTAGGGTCAAAGTAATATGGTGGATGTGTCCCGCCAAGAGCTCTGACCTCAATCCCACTGAACAACTTAGACAGCATAAATGTTACTGCCTGATCTAACTAATAATTTTATGGCTAAAAGAGCAAATCCCAGCAGACACGTTTCACAAGCAAGTGGAAAGCCTTTCCAGATGTTTGGAGGTTATTCTACAAATTAAAGTGAAATCTTAATCAATCTTAAAGTGAAATCTTAATCAATCTTAATCAATTGGATGTTAAAAAAAAAAACATATGTATGGACACGTATTAGAACGAAATGTTGCGTCTTACTGAAACACGATGCTACATACAAAAATATCCACGTACAACAACAGAAGTATAAGTTAAATAGTGCAAAAATTATACTGAGATTCAGTCTCTAGTGCACATACAGGGAAAAGAGTGTAACTACGACATATAAAATGTGTCAACAGTTTTCATGACACTACAGATGGTTTTTACAGCCCACTTCCTGTTTGTATCGCACTTAGAATTGCAAATATTAAAGGTTGTTAACAGGTTTCACAATGGAAGATATTTCGATTAAGGTCCACATTCTTTAAAATAGTGTATTAATAAGTGATGTATCATAAAATCATGTAGATTGCAGATATTCCAAGCTGCAGAAGTTGTTGCAGGTCGGGTAGTAGAAGCTGAATTTTACAAAATATTAATAAAAATAGAAACAAGTGATCTCGTAAAAATTGGAAAGGTCCTTGATTGCAGACAGCAGCTCTTGTGGATGAAAGAAAACACTTGAGAAGCCAAACGAAAGAACAAAACAATGTTGCTACATGACTAGCAGCAACAGCGGTCATTAAATGAAAATAAATGGAAATGATCATAGGGAAAACAAGAGGGGAAGCAGACAGAAAGAGAAAGAGAGAGAGAGAGAGAGAGAGAGAAAGAGAAAGAGAGAGAGAAAAAGAGATGGACAGATTGAAATGGAAACTGTTTAGATAACACAAAGGAGGAGCTGGTTTTGATGTCGGAAGAGCTGATCAAAGGTCACATGATGCCTTTCTTCTTTCAAAGGATGCTTTATCAGATTCCCATCTTTGAATCTAGTTTGATTTTATGATGTGGCTTTTTAGACCCGCTCCTAAAGTGCAGCATTCATCTCCATTTCATGCAAAAAGAGAACCCTATAGAATCACATTATACTGTGCGTTGTAACTGAGAACCTGCGTGTGTACTAATGTTTGCCTAAGAATCCTTATAAAAGAAATAAACAAAGAGTTTGATTCCATCTCGAAGCAAAAAGTTGCTCTTTGCAGTGGGGACATTAATGCAGTGTGACAGGCTTCAAAGTATAGTACAGGTCACTGTATGGGTATCGAAGGAAAAGCCAAACACTTCAATGCATTTATTGATTTGGCTCTGAATTATACAGTATGGTCTGGATTTAGCTGGATATTTGATATGTAGTAGTTCCTTCAGGTCTTTTCAAACTATTGAGACAGGAGAAGCTTTTATTTGCAGAGCTTCAAGACTTTCAGGTCATCAGCTGTATGTTTTAGTATTAGGTAGGGCTGGGTATTGGCAAGGGCCTTACGATATGATATATCACAATATATATTGTAATACAATACATATTTCAGTATATTGCAAACAAATCGCGAAAAATACAACAAATGCAAATGCAAATTTTTTCCGCCACACTTGCTTTTGACAAAATGGCTGTATACTGTAACGATAGTCCACTGAGGCAAGATAGAGTTGGAACCCATGTGCAGTTTATTAACAGAAGTGAACTATATACAAAACTAAACAAACAAAGAACATAAACCAAACTTAACTTGAACAAGAAGCACGAACAAGAAGCACGAACAAGAAGCACGAACAAGAAGCACGAACAAGAAGCACGAACAAGAAGCACGAACAAGAAGCACGAACAAGAAGCACGAACAAGAAGCATACGAACAGTAGACAATAATCCATCAAGACATGGTAGACAGAGGGGCTATAAATACACAAAGAACTCATCAACTAAACAAAACACACCTGAGACAATGAACAACACATGACTGAACAACCAATAAGAACAAGACACAGAGACAAGGGGACTCACAAGACAGGAAGACAAGGGGACAAAACAGAAAGTAAACAAAACTAAAACATGACAGATGCTATCTTAGCTAGCTAGCTAGCTAGCTAGCTAGCATAGCAGAGTTAGCTAGCTAGCAAGCTAAGATAACACAAACAAAACATGAAACAAGAACCTTACATATACATTTGGAACACTGGTAATTATCAACTAGTTTGTCTCATATGTGTCTAGTTATCTTCAGAAAAGCAGTTATACTTGTCTGTCTGGAAATGTCCATGTTGTTGAGCAAACATTTGTACAAAATGATGTCCAAGTCACTGTGGTTAGCATTCTAAAATGGTTGGATTGTTTGTTAGTGATGGCTTCTGAATTACAAGGGCTTCTGAATTACATCCAAAAGCATGCTATGGTCTGGTAGCAGCTCTGTATTTGCTATACAGTGTAAATATGCTTCGGTAATATTGACATGTCTGTTAAAGCTTTATGAGATTGTGTGTTATGTTGTAGAATGATTCAGTAGAATATATTTTATGGGAAATGAGTACTGTAAAATCCTAAATACTGTGAAAATAAGATAAAAGACAACATATTTGGCATTAATAATAGAAAGGTCATGATAAGTAAAGTCTGGAAACTGAAGGTGGCAAAAAAAACTATGTAGGTGCATTGTGTGTATCATGTGTTTGTGTGTTAATTAAAAATTATTTCACATAGACATTGTGACACACACAAAGATCTGTCAGTCTTCCGGAGGAATATAAAATGAATTTTAGATATTGTCATTGACCTTTTAAAAAAAAAACAAGGAACCATTCACAGTCTACCAGACACACACAGAAAGCTTTGTTTCGTTAAATGTAGGTATAATGCTAGACACAGGAAATGGCTTAATGCTGGATAAAAGCCTAGGGAACAGCATGGGTTTGTGCCCGACTGTATATCCACGACCCTTTCTGCCTCATTAGCGCTATAAAATAAATCCCACATACAGTACTGTGCTCATAACCTCTAAATCCTCCGCTTGAATCTCATTCTTGGAGTGATTTCCTATCACCTTCTCTGGTTAGGTAATTATTTGCTTAAGACTTTATTTATTTATTTAATAAGTGAAGTTTCAGATATTTTACTGGGTGTCGTCCTGGTCTATTTTATTGGCATTTAGGCGGTTAATCGGACTGCCTTTTCTTTGCCCTCAACCTTTTCCCAATAAGCTTAATAAGCTTTTAAATTCCGTGTTAAAAAAGTACATGCTCGGATTTCCCTTTTCCTTCTTGTTTTTCTCTCCTGCCAGTTCTCTGTTAATCACTCAACTGTGACACACAGACAGAATAACTCTGTCAACACACCCACAGCTCTGCATCTGCACCTGCAACTGTCACCTGCAGATGAAGGCATTTATGCAGACTGAGACACGTATAGACAGAGACAAAAGAATAAAACTGGGTCAAAAACCATTCAGAAAATATTGCTCGGTGTGATATCTTTAGAAAAACAAGGAATGCGTTAATTGCACTGAAATTCATTGTCTGTCTGTGCCTAACTCTTTAAAATATGCCATTAATGGGTGGATATTATTCAAATCTTCCCCCATTAGTGTGATTTGTCAGGAGAAGGCATGCATATTTACAACTCTGGGCAGAACCTCCTGGGCCTCCACAGTGATGGGGGAAGTGTTTCATCAGTGTGTGAGATTAGGGTATAGCAGCTGCAGGGGAGGCAGCACTTTTTTTGTGGCACCTCAAGGGTGTAAGGGTAAATTGGGAGTGCGTTGGGTTGTTAGGAGGGTCGATTTATTCTGCCTGATTACCACATGCTTCAATCAAACACACTGCCTCCAACACCACTTATTACACTTCTACCCCCCACACATCACTGACTCTACCCTCAAAGCCCACAGCCATGTAAAAGCATGTTCGTCCATTAGCTTTGCGCGTGGCACTTACAGCAGCATGTGTGTGTGTTTGAAGAGAGAGAGAGAAAGAGAGAGATAAGTACAGATGCACACTAGGATACAGTCATGGATGGTTCAGACTGCCTGCTGGACAAGTCTCTCTGGGACCCCTTCCATTCATTAAAAGCAATGAAGGGGAACGTAAACAGACATGTATCCTTAAACCCCCATTTGTGCTGAAACAGGCCCCAAAGCCCCAGCTGTGCAGCAAGATGCAACAGGACAGATTAGAGAGAAAGTGGGATGGTACATCTTTCCATCCCAGCAGTCTCTTATTATGTAATTGACCCCCAGAGTTCTAGTGCCCTGCCTAAGGCTCTTATGTTAAGCATGGACTGCTGCACTTCACACGCCTACTGATCAGCTGTCATCAGTGGTTCTTTTGCTGGTTAGCGTTGGTTGTGTTACTGAATTCGAAATGTTTTTTAGGGGAGCTGTGGAAAAATTGCGACTGGACTTGCAACATGGCGAATATTGAATTTGATTCATTTCTATGTTTGTGAAAGACAAAGCTTTACAGCTTCCAGTCATAAATACAAATGAGCGACATTAACAATATATATTTATCATTTTTTTTTTATCTAGCGTTTACAAATGAAAAGAAAATAACTGTTAAAAATGAACTTTTATTGCATTATTTGAGTTTATTTGGGCTTTTACAGGGTTGGCTGAAAATAGGTTGTGTAAGCTACTTTGTACTATAAAATACAGTGATGAAAAGCTTTCATATGAAAAAAAAATTAGATTCACACTGTACCCAGGTGTTCATAGACACCAATGTTACACATAAAGAGATGTAATGGACAGTTATTCTTGCAAATGATATAATTTTTAAAGTAAATCTAATCATTGGATGCATTAGTTTTTATACATTCCAAAATAATCACACACAAAGCCTATATTATGATATTTTGTATGGGATGTTTCAATTTTGGCCTTAATTTGGTTGTCTAAGGTAAATTTTTAAATCCTTTAAGATTCCTAAAATCTGGGGTCGTTGATTGCTGGTTTGACTTACCTGCAGTGTGGCTTCGTCCACATCAAGCGTCAAACCAAGAACCGATAGGAGCGCGTGTAGGACCTACTGTAAAGCAAGGACCCTGGCCTATGGAGTTTCAGTCAGGCTAAAATTATAACTGGACAAAGGTGTGCGGAGAGGACCCTTCTGCTACTTTGCAAAGATACCCCCAAGGCCAGTGCCTTGGAGGCTGCCATGCCCCTAATAGAGTGCGCTCCGAGCCCTTCCATCTGGTTATCGTCTTGTTGGTGGCTAATGCCTTTTTCTTGGGTGCACCAAAGCAGACGTATGATGATAAAGTTTTCAACAAAACATGCATAGTGTAGTTATAAATTATTTCTTTCGCTGTGTATAATCAGATGTCACAGATCACAATTTAGGCCTGTATACGAGGTCTTTATCTGCAGTGAATATAAAGACCACCAGATTTGTGTCTATTAAAAACCTGCTGTGACATAGACTGATAACCCGTTGGTGCCTTGCTAAAGTCCTTTTTTTTGCATTATTATTCAACGGTAAATATTCAGGCTGCTTTATGCAAGTATTGAGCCTCAATCCTGTGGGAGTAGATATAGAGCACTTTCTCCAGCTGGTTCCTAACAGAAGGCCCGAAACTCAGTGCTGAAGTTCATCTGCTGTCACCCAGATGGGCTTCCTTTCCTCAAGATGACCAGTCACTGACCATCTCCATTTTTGCCATGTTATTATTATGCTCTGTCAGGCTCTATAATCCAGCTTCACCACCGAGCTCTATTAAATATCTGCCGTGAAAGGAAAGCGAGCAAGCGAGAGTCTTGAAAAGGATTAAAGGAATAATGAACATGTTATCAGTTTTAAGCTCTGCCTGCTTCATCCCCTCCGATTTCACATATTCATTAGCAAAGGTGTTATTTAATTCATGACCTTTTGTGCAGCTCTGATGAAGAATAATATCTGACATGTCCAGCTTTCAATGTATTTTTAGTTGTAATAGGAATAAGGATCAGACATTTATTCAGTTGCCAGACACTTTGAATAGTAGATCGGTGGCTGAGTGTTCACATACTTTCATTATAGTGTATGATGGCTATTATGTTGAACTTTCTTTGGCTTAAGAATTTGTTTTAACCATAGAATTCTTTGGATGATATATAAATTTGTCATCATTTTTTTTCCAGGCACTGTGGCTACATCAAAGCAAAACAAGACCCTGAGGAGGAGAAAATGCACTTCCAGCATAGCCATGGTAAGAGATTCCGAATGGCTTTTTTCGGGAATAAAAACTGTCCAAAATCTCATTTCAGCTCAGGGAAAGGAACTTCAGGGCTTTTAATCACCAGAGCTTACATTTACATCTTTGCAGCTCATTATAGCATAACTTTCAAAATGCCGGAATATACAAACGTGTGTTGCCTGGAGCTAAATAGAACACACATGCTGTAATTTGGCTCCGCTGTTAAGTAAGTGGGCAGAAGGGAGACCATGTTTCTTTTAGAAAGTCATGCATTGTCTGTAAGTCAAATGCTTTGTATGGCAAGGCTCCCTCTGTTGCATCTGCTGATAAATTATGCCGCTGATCACTCCAGTTACCTAATGTGTTTTATCTAATGACACTCTTCCTGTCTGCCAGAGACAATGCTTAATGAGGTTGCAAATGTGGCGCATCACTCTTTTAGAGAAATGAATTGTTCACTAAGCAAACTGACTACAGCAACATGGCCGTTATCTTAACCCTGCTGCCTTTCCTTGTGATTTACAGTTCCACTACCTGGCAGCAGAACTTACATTCATCCTCACACGTACGAGGATCCAAATCAGGCAGTACGTGATTTTGCCAAAGAAATCGACGTCTCTAATATCCGCATAGAACGAGTGATCGGAGCTGGTAAGGTTAAGCCATTTTATCTATATAGCTATACAGTCTACGAAGAAAAACAATGCAAATGATATGTTCTTGTGCTTTACTTCAGGTGAGTTTGGAGAGGTGTGCAGTGGCCGATTGCGCTTGCCCAGTAAAAGAGAGATCCACGTGGCCATTAAGAGCCTAAAAACCGGCTACACGGAGCAACAGAGGCGGGATTTTCTTAGTGAGGCAAGCATCATGGGCCAATTCGACCACCCTAACATCATAAGACTGGAAGGGGTTGTGACCCGATGTGAGTTTTAGTCTCATGTTTCATAAGTAATACACATACATGGTTAAGACATATATGTATTTAAATATTTAATATGCACCGTTTTATTTTTAAATAAAGGTTCGGAAAGCATTTAGATAAATCTTGTGTCCTAAAAATTCATCCGGATTGGAATCCTAGGGTCCACAAAAAAGTCACACAAGCAGGATGATTTCAATGTGCGTCTAAAGAGCTCGCTTAGCTAACAAAATATGCATACAACAGATTTGCAGCATAACTACAGTAATTTCTCAGGGTAACAATGGGTTAAATAAGCTTTTAATTCCTTGGGCAGTTAACAAATGAAACAAAATTATTTTAAAATATTGAATGCAAGCACATTCATTCATTTATTCATTCATTCATCTTCTATACCCGCTTATTCTCTAATTCGGGATCACAGGGTTCTGCTGGAGCCTATCCCAGCTGTCTCTGAAAGGAGGGGTACACCCTGGACAGGTCGCCAGTCCATCACAGGGCCACACACACACACACACACACACACACACACACTCACACTTACTCCTATGAGCAATTTAGAATACGTATACTTATAAAATGTTATTCTACCAGAACAGGATATACTGTACTATGCAGAAAGTGCACACATGTGCAAAGAGTTTTATTTTGGTTTCTGTTATTTTCTTCAGCAGCATGCAAGAGCTACAAATATTTCATAGATATGAATTTGCATTATCTGAACAATGCTGCAACTAAAAAAAAAGCCGCCCTACTTACTAAGAATTCTATAGCTGCAAAATAGCAGAATTTCAACTCACCAACTCATGAAAGTATCTAAAATGTTTACAGTGCGTAGATACATACATAAAGATACACAGAAGAAAAATAGACGACGCTCTACTTCGATATGCAATAATTTGAATTTCAATAAAACATATTTGAAAATCTGTGCTAACAAACAGCACACGTACAGTACCAACCCCCAGACTGGGAACAATTAGAGGATAATGACAGCCACACGGATAATATTACTGCTGATCTCTGCCCTACATTTATCAGTTCACTGAGAGCAATTTTGCTATGCTATTTAGCCAAAGCTCCAAAGTGGCATGTTGTTTAACACTGGTGTGTTGTATAAGGATAACAAATAATTTGATCACCAGAAAATTGGATTAGCATTTGTCCGGTCTGACATATTAGCAAATCCAAAATGAGCCATTTTTTATAAAGTGACTAATGCATTGTGTTATATTGATGCTGATGTGCAAATCAGTGCCTTTCCAACCTCAGACCAAAAGGCAAGTAATGTATGCCACTCTTTTCTATCATGCAGCATTTACATTTTATTAAACATTGCTTTATTTAAAGCTTTCAAATATTTTTATTTGCTTATATGGGATATATTTAAATTTTAAACTTTGTCCTTTTTTTTACGATTTTTTTTAGATTTTTATAAAAGTGCTTTAGGACAGTGTTCATTGTTAAAAACATTTACTCTTTCAGCAAAGACTGGGAATGCATTAAAATAGACTAAATTCATTGCTTTCCTTAAAATTACAAGGAACTACAAAGAAATATCCCATAATGACAATGTAAGTTTGAAACCTTTTCAAATTTATTTACAATAAAAAAATTTAAAATTTTACATGTACATAAGTCTTCACAGTCTTTTCTATCACACTCATTGAGCTTAGGTACATCCTGTTTCCAATGATCATCCTTGAGATGTTTCTACAACTTGATTGGAGTCCACCTGTGGTTAATTTAGTCATTTGGATATAACTTGGAAAAGCACACACCTGCCTGTAAAACCATAAAGTCCACAGAATCATCTGTAGATAGGATCGATGCACAGATCTGGGGAAGGGTACAGAAAAGTTCACCTTTCAGGAAGTCGACGCTGCATCAAGATGCATTGGGCATGCCTTTGTATAACCTTTGGCCTCAAGGACGTGTGAAATCTGTCCAATCAAAAAGCCTTAGGCCACGGGTAGGTGATGTCATTGACCAGGAAGTAATGCTACATAAACAAACACTGTGCTAAGATAGGTTCTTTTTTTGCAGCACGTGTGTGTCTAAAAATTAAATGCAAGACAAAACTATGTCAAAAAGATAGGCTGAAGTGTTGAGCAGGCAGCAATAATACCAGTGTGCTTTTCCATGGCTGCAAATTTAACACGCTCAGATACACACTTACTGTGTGTAATCCCTTTGGAGGAGAGCAGTTAATTCTAATGCGATTGCTCTGCCTATGCCTGGCTATGTTTGAGAACAGCAGTCAGGCACTGGTTCCCCAAAGTCAGGTCCTGCTGTTGCCTAGGTAAAGCAAAGGCAAATAAATAAAATAAAAAGTCTGTGAAAGCCCACTTTGTGGTTTCCCTCCAACCCCTGAGAGAGGAACAAGCATTAGTTATCATCCTCCAAGAAGGTGGATAATATAAAAATAAGGGGAGTGTGGACTTTCATATGAGGAGCTGTGGAGGTTGTAACTAGGGCAGCGGCTAGCCTTAGCATAGAAAAAGACAGCTGGCCAGCCAAGAGTAGGAACGTTTGCCCAAAGAGTAAATTGGACCAAAGCATCCTGACAGCCACTGGTGTAGAGGTCCTGGAATAAGCATATTCAGCAGGCTGTTTAGCAGCTATGATGCACCATACTCCCACATAGCCGATGCTAAGGTTTTATACTTTCTGTAAAGCTTCTGCCAACCGTGCTACAGTGGGTCCTGCACACCATACAAAGCAGCTACAGAATCCAATTTAGTTGTCAACTGACACAGTTTAACAAGGTAATTCCCTCGAACCTGACCCCTGAGCAGGCTCCTAGTATGGAACAAGAAGTAAACACTTTTGGAAAAGGAGCGAAAGGATATGCCAAAATGCATTCTGGCCTTATAGCTGGCACTTCATAGTTCAAAAGAAGAATTGCTCCAATTGAAAGAGCAGACTGTCAGGAAGATTGTGTCACAAATCAAATCTGAGGACTGATTTGTCACAATATATTTCAAGTACATGTACTTCCACATGCCCATCCTTCCTTAACATAGGAGGTTTCTTGGGTTTGGTTTCAGAAGCGATTGTTGAAAAAATTAGATGCAGTCATTACTTTATGACTCACTGTTATCTCTCTTTTTATTGATAGACAAACTCCCTTTATAATAACAGCTAATCACAACAGCAGGTGGTTGGGAATTTAGATGTTGTTCTCCCTTGTACCCAGGGGCTGATACTAAAAGTCAATGCCAAGAAAAGAGTGCTCTCCCCAGCCCAGACTGTTACCTATTTATGAGTCGCCTGGGACTCGGTAGCAATGCAGGCCTGTCTGGCAAAGGCTTGGGTCGATTTAACACTTGAGGCAGTAAGAGAATGAGAAAGTCAATGTCTTGATATATGATGGGACCCTTGGTTTCTGGTGCAGCATCTAGAACTGAGGGCTCTTAGTCATTTGAACCACTTTTGACAGATGCCTTCCTCACATGCTGGGAAGCAGTGATGAGTGGCCGCTACACCCAAGGGCTGTGGAATGATACTTATCTCTCGTGGCACAAAATGACTGAAGATGCTAGCAGCATTAGGAGAACTAAAACACTAGGGTCCTACCAGACCTAAATGGCCAATATGTGCATCTTTTAGTTAGGGGAAGCTTATATCTATATTTCAGGTTTCCTGAATCTGAAGGGGAAACGTACTATCGAGGCAGAGACTGCGGCCCAGGCAATAGATAGGAGATCCTATGAAAATGCTTTGACAGAGCAGATATAGATCTACTTAAAAACAACACCATATCTGCTCTGCCACCAGCATTTCTTAAGCAAGCAGGCCAGGATGGTGTCAATAACCTCGTTCTGGCCAGCCAAGAATGGTTCTCAGGATCTGGTGTCCCTTCTATATGGTCATCCCCTCCAGATACTGGTTAGGAGGGACCTCTTCTCTTATGGGAGAGTAATATCTGGAGGTGGGGATAAAACTGTGGGCATGGCCCCTGAGGGGGCACAGTTCCTTTGCAGCAGGTATTTTAACCGAGGTCGTTAAAACCATACTCCCACCTGAATGAAGAAACTCTATGCCCTATAATGGAACCTCTTCGTTTCATGGTGCAGACACAAGCAGAATATTGTTGGTTTAGTGCTGGAATTCCTGCAGGAATGTTTGTCTGCAGGGCTACCACATACACTCTGATGGTATTTGTGGCAGACAAGCCTAATCTATGCTCCTCTGGGTGGTAAATCAGTGGGCAGAGACCCACTCATAACACGGTGTCTTTGTGGCAAAAGGAGAGGTGGCAACTAAGGTTCCTGTCATGAGACCAAAGCTTAGACTTGAATCTGATTAAACATGTCGAGATCTGTAGAGATCTGAAAATAGATGTGCACAGATGATTTTAATTTTTAATAAATTTGCAAAAAAAAATGTTTTATATTGTCTTCATGGGATTGTATGTAAAAAAAAGTTTGACTTTGGTAAAAAATATTGGCTACATCAAAGAACCATCTAGAGACACTAATAGACAATAGATCATATATATCAGTGTTATACGGTGAAACTGAAACACCTAGTTTGGCCCACAACAATTTGTGGACATGGTGTATTGCCTTCTTTTGTAGCAAATATAGAGCAATTTGTCTTGGGAATGAAAGATACATGTCCTGCACAGTAGCCAGAGAGATTTTAAACAATTTATCTTGCAGAACAATAGCTAGTTCACTACAGGAGGTTAAAGGTAAAATATGATTTGTGACCCTAAGGTGGCTCAATAATATAATAATGAGTCTGCAGACCTCAGGAGATGATTAGATTTACTTTCCTGTTTCTTAAAATCACTCTGTCACCAGTCTTGCTGTGTGCATTGGTTTGATGTCATCCTGATCCATGACACTAACTTCAGGTACAGTGTTTAAACTATCCAATGCATTTGATCCTACAGGGTGAATTGGCCAAGATATCTTGGCCATTTTTTTTTATTGTACAAGGCCTAAACATTTAGACTTTATACTATGACAGGGGTTCAGTTCCCAGCACCACCAAGCTGCCACTGCTGGGCCCCTGGGCAAGGTGCAAATTGCTGCATTTGGTAGATGGATAAGAGCATCTGCCAAATGCAGTAGATTTAATAAAAATGAATATAGCTTTATTTTAGTAAGCTTGTTCTTATACATTATCTGTTGTGTCTGTATTCGTATTTATATCAAACATACCCTATAGACATAGTACACATAAACTACGTATGTGAACTTACTTTCTTACTTTTCTTTATCATAAATTTATCTTGATTATCCAACCTAGCAGTTGGGTTATGATGTGTAGTTATCTTCTTGGTTGCAAGTTAAACAACTGTACATAACATAACAGCATAACAGCACCACCAAACTGCTAGGGCCCTGAGCAAGGCCCTTATCCCTTAACCGCTCAGTTGGATAACCAAAATAAATGTAATTAATTAACCAAAATAATGCAATTGTCAGGAAAAGTAGAGTCAAGAAAAATATAAAATACACACTAACAAGAGGAGAAACAGATATGGTTGAAGCAAACAGATTGGTGGGTGTGCATGTATTGGGTTTTAAGTAGGCTCCTGCTTCGTGTGTGTGTTGGAGGGGGTTGTTGATTGAATGAGATAGGATAGATAGGATAGATAGGATCATGTGCTGAGTGTCATAGTAATTTCACAGGTCAGAGAGCATCCTGATGGCTCTGTGCACAGGCAGACGACAGGTCAAGACCCCGGTGCGCTGTGTTACAGAGTCAGCTGCCAGTCTAGCGCCTCTCTTCACTAGAAGAGCATAATCACTATGTCTGACAGAGACAAATTGGGATGCATTAAAGTAGAAAGAAAAGTTTAAAATGAGACAACTGGAGTTTATGTTTATACTTGCTGACAGAAGGAGACAGGAGGAGACAGAAAGCACCGGCGTAATTATGCCAGAATATGAAATGTGGCTGTCACATTAGGCAGAGCTTAAAGAGCTGGTCTATCATTATCGCTCGCGACAGAAAAATTAGACCATGATTGAGCTCATTGTAATGCAAATAGAGCACTGGCTAAAAGAACAGGACTAGACTCAATCCACCATCCTCCAACCAGTCTTAACAAAAACACAGAGCTGTCATGATAAATCTATGATAAAATCATTGTGCATTTAACTGCCAGATTAGTAGGCAATCTTCAATCTGATAATGTGCATTGGGTTCTACTTCTGCAGGGTTCAGGGCTAATATAGTTTTAGACAGTTTCCTTGATGGGACTTAGTGGTCTGCAGGATGAGGGAAGGAGAGAGGATGATCATAATGGGATTATTTTTGACCTGGGGTGTTACTTTCGACTGGTTTTATATTCCAGGAAGAGAGAAGGGATTTCCTACTGAAAACCCATTATGGTTAGTTAGTCTGCACTATGGAAATTGTCGAAATGCATGTTTTGATTAAAAGCTATTCTAAATCTGATAGAAAATCTACCTCAAATGGTTATTATTAACAACTTGTTTTTTAAAAGAATACTTATGCATTTATTTTCTTACTGATCATGTTTTTTCTTGGCGGGGGGGTGGTCGGATGGGGTAATCCCAATTTAATGCCATTCTGATTCAGTGTGTCAAGTCACAGTTATAAAAATGGAAAATGTAATCTTGAGCATTTTTCTTTCTCAGTTTCTGACCAGTTTAAGTCATCTGCCAAAAATCTATATTAAAAATAATTTAAATATTTAGCAGACAGGAATAATTTTTAATTTAATCCCTGTAATAGATGTTAGTCTATAGGCCTTTTTAACAATAATCCATGTAGCTTTGCATGTAAGACATTGCAGCAGATGCTGTATTCCGTAAATAAGAAGCTGATAGCAGGCCATAATAAATAAAAATGTAAATGTTATATACATAAATACATAGGAATTTGTTTTGTTATACTAATTCTTTTTTATTCTAAAATAATTTTTTAAATTCTAAGAATATTTTTTAATGATCTTTTAACAGTACAAATGTGCCTTAAAGTAGCTCTTCAAAAACACAAATATTTTAATAAAATATTAAAACATATTTAATTTCATTTATATTAATTTAATTTATTTATATTACATTTAATCCCCAACACAGATTCAAAAAGAACCCACTTCGTGTGTGTTTATAGACAATGTTCTGTACACATGTGTCGAAATTGTGTACAGAAATGTGACTTATAAATTAACTTTTACAGGTTCAACATTATTTTTTCTGGTAAAACCATCAAATGTTTAATGATAGAAACCCGAGCACAAGATCAGCACCTCCGAGTCACTATTTGGCCATCCCTCCAAACAAAGATTAGTGTTTGCCGAGATTTTCTTTTAAAATAACATTATTATGATGCACAAATACTGTATAGAGTTTAAATACTATAAGAACCACACACAGATCTCCGATAATGTGTTTTATCACATTCCTTTTAGCATTTGGCATGGCGGTGTAATTATATATCACAGCAAAGAGCACAGACGGCTTCCTTGTCCAATATCAATCATACACCATTACTCCAGACATGGATGAGTAGCTCATAACTAATTACCATAATGAACTGATCATGGGGCCTCTCGCCACTTCTTAAGTAATGAACTCTGTCTTTACAGCAGTAAAATAGAAAAACGCTATTAGCTCATTCTGAACATGTGGCAGTGTGTATTTAGCAACGGTCACCATTAGCAGGCCAGGCTGGAGCCAGTGCCATGTCAGTATGTAGATTTTGACGATGCGGGTTTGTATTAGTAAGTATTGGTCTTGCTAACTGGCGAGAGACTTGTTACGCCCCAATTCATTATCATGACTCGCTGTCTCTGCCATGCTTGTCATGTAATTTACTTTTAGATCAATTTGACAAACCCAGCTGTGCTTTACTAACAGTGACAGCTTGGAGATGTAAGCCAAGCCTATTCTGATGACTGCCACACACACCTACACACACACAAACACACTTAGGAATGGAAGATGCAATTGAACAGAAAGATAGAAGAAGTTTTCATCATCAAGTCGGTAATGAAGAACAGTATCAAAGTGACCTTTAACCTTATCAGACTTTAGCAAAGAGAACTGTATTTAATCATTACAAAAACCACCTGTTTAAACCTTAAACCACCTGTCTTGATGCTTACACGAGAACGTACTAAGACCTGTAAAAGGTGAATCAGGACTTGATACTAAGAATCCTCGTGCTATAAAGGCGCTACACAAGGACGTGTGTCTGGGGGATAGGAGTGCATGTTCAGGAAGTGTTTTCCTATCATTTGCATTAGCCCTTGTTGATAATCAGGTAGTCCTCCTGCTGAAGCCACTCAGAACTGATGGAGGTTCAGACTGGAGCTGTTTTGATTGACACACTGTTATTGCACTGGAATCAAGGGGGAATTTTTAATCACTTTGTGACACGCAGGTGTGAACGTCTCTTTGCCTCTCACCCTCCTTCAGCCCCATCTGCGCTGTTGGCAGCTGCCTTTGCAGAAAGAAGTGCAAACTTTCCTATTAGCAGATTTTTGCACCCCTTCGCCAATTCATCACCACACCCCCCCCAGGAGCCTGCCTCCTTCTCTTCCGTCATTCTCCCACCCCCTCCATCTTGTTTTACTCCATAGGAACTCATTACCATTCATGGTATTTCTGGACAAAGATATCCTCGGAGGACGGCTTACTCTAATTATCTGCCTGACTGTTATTGAGAGCTCTGATTAGGGGCTGTCACTATGAGTAACAGGCAGCAGGTAGAAAAGAGAAAAAGAGAGGCGTATGGCCCATGTGGGTGTGCTACCATTCATTTATTTCTGTCAGAAATGAATTAAATATGAAATATAAAGCCTTTTTAGGTCACTTTGCAAAGACTTTTTTTCTATGATGATATATGTAAAAAATACTCTGCTCCCCTTCTTGCCCCTTCCCCCTCTTTTTGCACTTCCTCACTGCCTGTCTCTTCTCCATCCAAATGTAGGTAAACCTGTGATGATAATAACAGAGTACATGGAAAATGGATCACTGGACACATTTCTTAAGGTGGGTGTTTCTTCTTCAGGTTTTTAGTGAAATTGTGCACTAAGGCAATAGAAAACAAATTGCAGTTTGTCATCCACAAGCACGAGTTTAGTGACTTGTTATGTGTTGAGTACAATTTCTGCATGTGCCGGATTTTGATGATAACAGTGTGAATTGCAGAGGGAAAATGAATCATTAACTGTTACAGTTGTCTTTGAAATTGTAAGAAGCTGATTCTGTATTTAGTAAAATATTTTTCTTTCAAAACATATTCCAATAAAGTAGTTTAAGACAGATGCAGTTGCAGTTAACACCCACATGGACGCTAAGCAGACAAATCACGAAATCATAAAGCGGGACTAAAGTGAAAGATTTAGCCTCAGATCAGTCAATCAGGGTTAGGGCATAGGGTTAGTGGTTAGGGTTAGTTTTAGTTAATCAGACCAGTGCTTAAACGAAACCAAGCTGTAAACGAAAGCCCTTTGGTAAAAGTGTGTGTTAGGTGTGTGTATGTGCTCAGAAGTCTGCTGATTGGAGGTTGTAATGTGTTATGTACCAGTTAAACATTAAGACAATATAGCCATATATAGAAATAGCTTATTTCAGGGATCTGAAAACAATTGCATAATAATACCATTTAAGTTAAATATTAAATTAATTATTTTTCAGCACAAATTAGAAGAGCAGGTATGTCCTGTTCAGTTTGTCCTAAAGAATGTAGTTGAATCAGTTTTCCCAAATATAAACCAATTATTGGCATTTAAATGAACGCATTAGGTGCAAGAAGTAGTACAATGGTTAAAAGGGCTGCTGATCGAAAGTCTACCAAGCTGCCACTGCAGAGCCCTTGAGCAAAGTCTTTAACCCTCTACTGCTCTGTTATTAATAAATGAGATCATTGTAAATGATCAGGATAAATGAGTGCATTAAACAGTTCATGCATGGCTGTGTCACTGGTGGTGCATAGACATTTATGTGGTCTTTCTTTATCTTGCGAGCTTCTGATCACACACTGTGACTGTTTGTGTTGTGTTCCCAGTCCTAATTCACACCTCTTGTGTAAGAAACCATAGACTGTCTCCACTCCAAGATAGGTGTCAAAGCAAGCTCATAGCCAATATAGTTTAAAACGATCACAGTGAATCTTTAAGCAATATTAATAATTATTATTAATAATAACTGCTATTCACAGACATTTTTCTAGTTTATTGGTTCTCAAACTATCTTGGATCGACACCCCTGCCCAAGTTAAGCTGAAACCCCTTACTTTTGCCCCAACCCACATTTCATGCACACAAACTGGATGTTTTCTGTCGCAAATGGCATCATCTAATCAAAACCCTATTAGTTTTGTATTAAAAAAAGGATAAGAAATATTCTTTAGGAACAAAAAGAAAATACTAAACAAATATTATACAAGTCTTCTTTATTTAAGTAAATTATTGTGAGCACTGCTTCGGTCATTTTTTTTATTTTTGATAGATAATAATAAAGGTAATAGAATTAGAAACATACCCGTTTCTTTAGCTGCTGATCACTACCATATATCCAACGACCACTGACCATGTAACAGACTAGTATGTAAACCTCATAGATAAACAGATAGATAGATAGATAGATAGATAGATAGATAGATAAACAGATAGATAGATAGATAGATAGATAGATAGATAGATAGATAGATAGATAGATAGATAGATAGATAGATAGATAAACAGATAGATAGGATAGATAGATAGATAGAACAGATGATAGATAGATAAAAAGACATATAGATAGATAGATAGATAGATAACAGATAGATAGATAGATAGATAGATAAACAGATAGATAGATAGATAGATAGATAGACAGATAGACAGACTCCCCTCACACATGAAATTAGAGAGCTGCTTTTGTCATATATACTTTTAAATAATATTAGTTTATAATGTTTAATTAGTTTATAATTATTATTTCTATGAAGGTGTTCATCTTATTTCTATATTATATAATGTGTTGTTACATTTTATACATAAGCTTTGGCTAACTTTTTTCTGCATTGTGATGTGCATAGAAACATGATGGCCAGTTCACAGTGACTCAGCTTTTGGGCGTGATGCGTGGCATTGCTGCTGGGATGCAGTATCTATCTGAGATAAATTATGTACACCGAGACCTGGCAGCAAGGAACATCCTTGTTAATGGAAATCTGGTGTGTAAAGTGTCAGACTTTGGGCTGTCCCGTGTACTGGAGGACGACCCAGATGCAGTCTACACTACCAGAGTAAGCAAAAGTTCATTCTTCTCTTTTAATCTTGCATGGAGTTACTTGTCTTTCACCTGTCCTTGTCTTTTTCGACTTTAATGGAAAAAAAAAAATTCCAGGAACATCAGAGCAATAGGGCTTTTTTTAGAATTCTAATTATCCTTTAACACTGCGCTCCGTTCCCCAGCATAAATGAAATGAAACAAAATTGAAAGGCGGATTTTTTTCTAGTTGTATTATGAAAAGTAGGTCAGTAGTGTGTGTTTGATGAAAAAAAAAACCCGATATTAGCTATTAGTAGGATGGTGCTTTATAGCTAAATATTCATGTAGAAGGGCAGATCACAGCAAGACATAGAGAGAAAGAGTGATTGAGAAAAAGAGAGAGGAAGAGAGAGAGTAGTCTTTTGGACTTTCTATTCAGACATGTTTTATTAAGTTGCATCACTAAACTTTCCATCATATTTACATTAATCCTTACAGACTTTCGGGCAAACAGCCACTACTGACCTAATTCCATGGCATTATCTGAATCCAGTTAGCTTTTCACTCGTCTTTTCTTTTGGCATTATTTGACACTGAAAGACACTGGAAAATGCGTTTAGATGTACGGAGGTACAAAATTGGTTTCCAAATGTGTTGACGAAAAGCTATATACAGTATTTAGTTTCTTCAATACTCCTAGAATCGATCGGTCTGGTTGCATCAACAGACTAACTAAAGCTAAGAAAATATTCAAGGTTGAGAAATCAATGCAGGAGACCCAATGGAATGGTGCATAGTGGAATGCACGCCCAAAAATGGCATTACAAGAATTGCCTGCCTATTTATACAAGTAATAATTAGCCAAAAAAAAAAAAAAAAAAAAAACTTATAATGCTACAGCAGCGCAATGCATCCTTTCAAACTTATATAGATAAAAAGCTACAAACAAATATCAAACATTATAAAAAATCATTGACATTGACAAATTTTTTTTTTATTACCACCCAGCCCAGTTGGTGATTCAGCACAGGAACAATATGCCCCAGAGGCAGTTTCTTAGTGATGACCTTGTCTTCTTGATGGCCATATAGACAAAACGGTTGAATGGAATAATTCGTCTGGTCCGAGGACAACTGGCCCTTATCTGAGCCTGTGTTCCCAAAGTTTTTTTTTCCATTTTGTTACTGGTGGAGTTTTGGTTCCTTGCCGCTTTTGCCTCTGGCTTGCTTTTAGTTGGGGATTGTTTTCACTGTTGTCTTATTTGATTTGATTCCGTAAAGCTGCTTTGACATAATCTCTATTGTTAAAAAGTGCTATATAAATAAAGGTCACTTGACTTGACTTGACTCTTACAAGGCTTCTATGCTCACATAACTTTTTTTTTTCATATCAGTATGGCTAAATGCTAAAAAGTTAATTATTTCCCCATTCTGTTAAGGTGTTTTAAACATCAAGTAAAGTTTTTAATTGTTATCTGCATCATTTATGTATTAATCTGCTGCTTCGTAATTGGCTGATTACGATTTTTCCTAAATGAGCAGGTGTTTACAATAAAGTGTCATGGGCATGCATATCAGTTAAAGTTTCTATTAAAAAAAATTTTTATTGTCTACTACAGGGTGGAAAGATTCCCATCCGGTGGACAGCTCCAGAGGCCATAGCCTACAGAAAGTTTACGTCAGCTAGTGATGTGTGGAGTTACGGTATCACCATGTGGGAAGTTATATCTTATGGGGAGCGGCCATACTGGGAGATGTCCAACCAGGACGTGAGTAGAATCAAAATGCACTTATTAATTAAAGTGATCAGTACAACAAACTTCATTGTAGCAAAAAAAACCAAAAATAAAACAGGGATCTTTAAATCCTCTGCTGCTAAACTCATCCTGTCTCCTTTATAACTTCCACTTCCAAAAAAACATACTGTATACACTTAGTCTAGTTACTGCACAGCCAGCTTTTCCCCACTGATCCTTCTGCGCCTTGTCATATAAACATCAAGGGGTTCTGCATGTTCTGCCATCAGCCTGCAAAATTTCTCTGCCAAAGCACTTTAATTCCCTTGACAGCACTTCCCCCAAAGACTAAGAACTGACTCTTGCAATCTAAACCAATTAAACACATCTGCTGGAAGAACATTTCCAGCTTTCTGTTCAGAGCAGAATTGAAATCCATTGTGCCTAGCTCATAGGAGAGCTTCCACATAATAAAACCTTTTGATTTCTTTATTTCCACCTTGGAAAGCAGGAGTCTGGTGGAACGTTCAGGAAGAACGTATTTAAATAGTACTGCTTACTGGCAACATTATAGTCAGGACACGACGTGCCAGTTAAAAGGGACATTTTCAGAAGGATTGTCAAACTCTTTTTTTTCTTTGTCATGCCAACAGCATCCATACTCTATATCTGTGTATCTAAATCAATATGACCATGTGGACATAGTTGGGTTGACAGCTGGACTGGTTTCTATTGTTGAAAAACGAAAGAGTAAAATGGACTTCTAAATAAAAACCTCACCACAGTATTTATTAAATTCAGTACATCCTGGTGGACATCCTACCAGCACACCAACACACTAAATATTATTAGGGAGATCAGGAACTAATGTTGGGTGAGGAGGTCTGGGGTGTCCTCAAGCGTTGGTTTTAATCCTAAAGCTGATCAGATCAGTTTCTTCTCCAAGACCACTTTGTTGGTGATCTGGAGATCTGGTGTCCTGGAACTGAGTTGGAGGCACACAGTACAACGGAAAAAGAATTACGTTGTTTATAATAAGTGTGTACATCCAACATTGTAGTAACAGTTTCAAGACACTGCTCCAGCATGATAATGACCCTGAGCTTCATGAAAACATGATGTGTTATATTTGGAGTAGAAACTGATTTGATCAGCTTTGGGACAAAAAGCAAAGCTTGAGGACACCACAAACCTTCTTATCCAACATAAGTTCCTGATCTTCTTAATAATATTTAAACATTTCCAGAAGTGTAGCGATTCTTACAGGAGTTACAAATGAGACTGGAATATAAATATAGATGTAATGGTCAAGTTTACCCACACGCTTTTCCAAAATAGTGCACGTTAAATATATTTATCTTAAATGTAGCTATTTCTGTTGCTTCTTTTTAGGTAATAAAGGCGGTAGATGAGGGCTACAGGCTGCCAGCACCAATGGACTGCCCTGTCGTGTTGCACCAGCTCATGCTGGCCTGCTGGGAGAAGAACCGTAGCGACAGACCTAAGTTTGGACAGATAGTCATTAATCTGGACCGATTGATCCGCAACCCCAGCAGTCTGAAACAGCTTGCCAACAGCACTGTCTGGTAAACAAACAAACAAAAAAAAACACTGATATGCTTAATTCTAGATTAAATTTTGACTTTATAGGTTATATCCTGTTTAGTAGTTGATCTCCTAATGACTTAAACGAATGTCTTATTCAGTTGCATTCCTAAAACCAAGACTTAAAGGCAGGGACCTTTCTGTGTGGCGTTTGCATGTTCTCCCCGTGCTTGCGTGGGTTTATTCTGGGTAGTCCGTGTACCTCCTACAGTCCAAATGTATGTTAGGTTAATTAATGATTCTAAATTGCCCAGGAGTGTGAGTGTGTGTGTGGCCCATGTGATAGACTGGCAACAGTGTACCCCTCCTGCCTTTCGCCCTTTCCGAGACGGCTGGGATAGGCTCCAACAGATCTCTGTGACCCCGAATTAGGGAATAAGCGGGTACAGAAGATGATGGCTTATAATGTTGATTACCAAATAAATGTTTCAGTAATTCTGGGAATTGGTCTACATTTTTAAAATCTTAAATCTGTTTTAATGTTTTTGAAACTGCCCAAAATAGCTATCTACAGTAAGTGTGCTCTTCTTATCTAGGAACCGTTATGAGTTTAAGGAAAAGAGACATAAGCCTAGAAGCTTGAAGAGTTTTTAAATAATAAAACATCTTTAAATTCAGTTAGGGATAAAATGCAGTGCCTGCTGGAGGTATGGGACACCTGAATACGCTTGTATAGTTACTAAGAATAAAATGTTTTGGGATTTTGGGGGAAAGCTTTTCCCAGGTCACCACAATTTATCCAGATCATCATGCATACCTGTTTAACAATGGTGTGTGCACAGCAGCTATAACCATTACACTTATGCACGTTTGTTAATCCCATGATTTATGATGCAAGGTTTTTAAATGAGGGCCAAATTTCCGTTTTCCAGTCTATCCATCAAGCTCAGGTGTTGAGTATAATAGGCAATGTGTTATAGATCTTAGCCTGGAACGGCATGTTTTACCGGTAAAAAAAAAAATTACAAGCAGAAACTGTGAGATATATATACCGACCAAGGTGGATGACCAAATCATTTTTGAAGAGATTCCATTTAGATGGGCTTAAACCACCATTAAAGCAAAACATGTCTGTTTTTACTTTTAGTTCAGAAAGCATCACAGGTCCAGAAAGCATCACAGAGTCTTAAATGTGATTGTGTCCGTGTGTGTGGATGCGTGCTACAAAGATAACATTGTAATCAGTCATCCCAGCAGATCTCCAAAGCTGCATGTTAACTGTCTGAATTCTGGCTGCTGATTAGCTCTGACAAGCCTTTCCAAGGCTTCTGTGAAAGCTACCAATGACACATACACACAGACACACACACACACTCTACATGCAGCCTTCTCAGCGCTTATTTCTAGTTCATCCCTTTACTGCTTTGAAACTGGACCCAAGACTGCGTCATCTGGGAAGACTCATTGTTCTAATCCTAAATAAACAGCATTTCAATTTTAATTAATTGCAGTAATAATCAGATTATTCTTTAATTTAATGTAAACCAATAAAAATAGTTATTAGCACTGTTGCCTCTGCAAGAAGGTTCCATGGTGGTATTCCCTACATGGGTCTTTCTGTGTGGAGTTTGCATGTTCTCCCTGTGCTTTACTGTCTGTACTCCAGTTTCCTCCCACAGTCTAAAAAAACAACATGTTAGATTGATTGGTGATTCTAAATTGCCCAAAGGTGTGAGTGTGTGTGTGACTCTGTGATGGACTGGTGACCTGTCCAGGGTACCCCCTCCCGCCTTTCGCCCTTTCAAAAAACGGCTGGGGTGGGCTCCAGCAGATCCCTGTGACCCCGAATTAGGGAATAAGCAGGTATAGAAAATGAATTAATAAATACAATAAACTGAAATACACACTGAAAGGCTCTTGCTCAGGAATCGAACCCAGGACCTTATTCTACCACATTTGCTATGTTTCTATCACCCTGTGTTAAAGCACATTTTAAAGGATGAGTGATGGAAAAGGTGAAAAAAAAACCCCATCGTTAAACATTGTTACTCTTGCTTTTAGTGAATTTTTACCTGTGTAAAAACAGGTTAATGCGAATAGTAGATAAAAAGTAGATGGAAAAAGAATTTGCCAAATAATTTCTAACATACCAAAAAAATCAGCTATTTCCGTTCCGATATGCTTGCTCTGTTTCATTTACTCTTGTTTACTAGATTACTAATCTCACCATCAGCCGCTTAAACAACTTGATAGAAACACACTTAATTCGCATTTGGTTTATTTTATTGTCCTTTTTTGCGATCTTTTAAAAATAAATTAGCTTAACGTTGGGATGGAAACCCGGGTATTGTTAGGTGATCTGGAAAAGGGTGTCTGCTAGAATGCCTTCTCATTTGAATGCTTTATTTTAACATCTTAAAATGCTGCAAAGGGCACATAATCAATGACTGGTTAACTTTGCTTTTACCTAAATATAATTTCTAATATCTGTACTCTGCATCCAGAACAATTAAACCACTAATGACAGAAAACTGAACAAACCCAAAAACAAAAACAGCGGCTACTTCTACAGCATTAGATGGTTTTTGAGTTGGTTACATTTTTGTAGTATTAGAACTCTGGTTCCTTACCCAGTTCAACATCATATTATAGCATACCATTGCTATCCTAAATGTTTCCCTGCCATGATAATTTATCTAGCATTTATAATGCAAAAAACTTCCAAAATGACATAAGCATATACTGTTTCTTGTCATGTTGAGATGAAAGCCTTTCTCCCTCTCTTTCCTTAGGGAGGACCCAGTAATTCCAGATCCTGCTTTTAGCACTGTGGCTGACTGGCTAGACTCCATTAAGATGAGCCAGTACAAAGAACATTTCTCCAGTGCCGGCTACGTCACTCTCGACTCAGTCCTGTATGTCAGTGTCAGGTTAGTTGTGCTTGAACATCTTTACCAAAGACTAGAAACCAGATGATTTATACTGTAGTGTACACATACATGCACAAGGTTTAAACAATGAAACTAAAACGCTTTCAAGTATAAGGTCGGGTTTATTTTATATGTACCATGTGCACTTAATGGTTTAATATTGTACCCTGTAGGTATAGAGTGGTTTCATGACTTCAAAGAAAATGTCCCATGGTCTTTATATCAGATCTGAATATCATTGAGACATTTTTTTTGGAGAAGCGAGTCAGGACATGGCCCGGGTTCGATTACTGGGCAGGAGCCCTTCTGTCTGGAGTTTGTATGTTCTCTCTGTGCTTGCGTGGGTTTACTCCGGATACTCCGGTTTCCTCCCACAATCAAACCAAATTTATGTTTGGTTGATTAGTAATTCTAAATTGTCCCTTAGGAGTAAGTGTGAGTGTGTGTGGCCCTGTGATGGGCTGGAGACCTGTCCAGGGTGTACCCCCCCTGCCTTTCACCCTTTCAGAGACAGCTGGAATAGACTCCAGCAGATCCCTGTGACCCTGAACTAGGGAATAAGCGGGTATAGAAGATGAATGAATGAACGAGTCAGGACCTGCCATTTCCCTGTATTTATGTATTTATAGTGTTAATGTGACAGGTTGTTTTTCTGCATGCGCACATAGCAGCTACACATGTCAGCTTATAAACAAACTGTCACAGTTAATAAAGGTAAAGTGATTGCTGGCATTGCCTCATTATCACAGTCACAACCTTGGCTGTCAGGTTCCACAGTCAAAGTTCCATGGAGGAACGGATATACGTTAGGTCTAAAAGATTCGGTTCGTAAGCAGTAATTATCCATAGCGCGCATGTACAGGCGCTGACACTGTCATTTATCTCCGAGAATAAAACTAGTGAGACAGATGCGAAAGATGCTTGTAATTATTTGGTTAAATGTTTTCATGGTAAAAATTAAATAGTAATCACGTCATTATTGTTGTTTCTTTGAAACAGGCATCGGTATGAGCTGACAATATTTTATAGTATAATTATATATATATATATATATATATATATATATATCTATATATATATATATATATTATTATTGTCTAGAAAAATCTTATTAATATTACTTTCAACAATAAAAACTTCAATTTTTGTGAAGAAAAATACTTTCATCCTGTTTTATTTGTAATTTTATTGTTTTTCCTGTGCTTTATTAGTGAACTCGGAAAGATGGGAGTTGTGTTAGCGGGCCATCAGAAGAAAATCCTCTCAAGCATTCAAAGCCTCCATGAACAACAGCAACAGGAGCAGGGAACCCACGTGCAGGTATAAAAATCCAGACTCCGGTTAAACCCCGTCTCCTCATGCCTAGCTCCATCATCAGAAGGATGTGTCCTCCTGTTCAACACTCCAGCCAGCTATTAACTCTCAGCAATGAGTTCACCAACGCACATTGGCCTGTCTTTTCTGATTGGTCGCTATGGTCAGAGGGGAGACATCCAGGCATGTGGGCATGGTTCAAAACAGAGCCACCATGGAATTAAGAAAATTGTTGTCTGATTTAAAGGCTGTACTGGGAACCCTCAGTGCAGTGTACTTTTACCTTGAACTCCAGTGGGATGAAAAGAGGACCACATGTTGTAAAAAAAAACAAAAAACTTTTTTGTAGTAATGTGGTGGTCTGTTGACTTGATGCTTTTAGTGTTGATGTAGGTGGTGTTTGTGTACCACAGGTGGATAAACATCTGGTATAAGGCTATCTGTGAACTTATTTATAGTAGATTGATAGTATTTTCCAGCAGGTTACATAAACTTTAAAGCACAGACAACATGAATTAAGACTGGGATTGGATGTGTTTTTAATCCATGTTGTTATGAGTCCAGAGAGGCTTTTATTCCTAGGGACGATCAGGGGCCAAGGACAATGAAGAGATGTATATGGATCGTGAAAGAAATCACCTGTCTACAATAATATGTTTCTTCTTTTCTCTAAACTGACAATAAGAGACATGTCTCTTTATGACATTGAGCTGGATTTTTTCTGCTATTTCTTGTAATGTCAACATCAAATAAACAGGAAGTGCTGCGTGTTCCCTTACTCACGCTTCAGAGTATCATCACGCAGTACTTTAGCCGCTAAAGCACAGAAATGTTTAAATGTTGTTAACAAAATGTTTTGTTGTTATTATTTTTAGTCTCTGTGCCATGTTTCTAAACCTAACTATGTACATAATACCTAATATACTGTAAGTACTTATTAAAGATAGATATGTCTGTAAACCAGGGCTCAAATTCCAGTTGTGTGAAAGTAAAAATGGACAAAAAGGTTAATTTGTACAGTATTGTTACCGTGTGTTTGTACAGTCATGACTTTGTGTCTTAAGTATTATGTTAGTCGTGTAGAACACACACCTATGGAGATGAATCATTTTAATGCTTTGTTGAATGTAATTGATAGGTTAGCTTCAATGCTGGTTTGGAAAGCTAAATGGTTTCTCAGGATTTTTTTTTTTGGGGGGGGGTGTTAATGTACATTTTATGAAAGGGCAGTAAAGCTAAACATCTGGAGAAAAACCTGAAATAGCCTCAACTTTATTTCCAGAATTATTGGAATTCCGTTGAAAACAATTCTATGAATATTACAGACAAAATAAACTTTTTGTCAATTAAATTCACCGAACTCGGTTCATTGGTGTGGATCTAAACATTAGAATTCTCGCTTTTTTAACATTTATTAACTTTTAGTAGCTTATTACAGTGAATAAAACTGGTGCCATGAAGTGTTTTGCAGTAAATTTAAAATAAAGAGGGCTTCATCGATATTCATAAATGCTGGTGACATATTAAACTCTGATTAGCTGGTTTCTCTGTAACAGTTAAAAAAAATTGCATTTATTTAGTGCAAGAATGTTAATAATTAAATACCAGATATTTCTGTTTTAAACATTTTATTAAAAAAAAGGCATATTGCATCTCTGTTTGCCTGAAATGTTTGCTTTTCAGCAATATGCATTAAATTAAGAGTTTATTTTTATCCCTAACCAGGCACATCTGTGCCATCACATACTAATAAAACGTGAGCTTTCTTTAATCACAAAACCACCGGAGCATAAACTCAGCATCTATTCGGATTTGGTTCTCTGCTGTCTAAATTCAATTGAGAGCTGCAAAAATTAGAGTGAATTTTAAACTGCTGCAAATTCCAAAGATCAAAGATTTTCTATAATAAATTAATTTGAGATCAAGGAGAGCTCATACCAAAATGCAAGTGCAAACACACACTTGAAATGAAAAAACAGTGAATTCATTCATTCATTCATTCATTCATCTTCTATACCTGCTTATTCCCTAATTCGGGGTCACAGGGATCTGCTGGAGTCTATCCAGAAAGGGCGAAAGGCAGGAGGGGTACACCCCGGACAGATCACCAGTCCATCACACAACCACCCACACACTTAATCCTTTGGGCAATTTAGAATTACCAAATCAAGCTAACATACATGTTTTTGGACTTTGGGAGGAAACCAGAGTACCCATAGTAAACCCACACAAGCACAGGAAGAATATGCAAACTTTACAAACCAAACCCAGCTCCTTATTGCTGTGAGGCAATAGTGCTAACCACAATGAATACAATTAAACCATAAATGCTACCTTTTTTTTGTTTTCCTAGCACGTAATAAGGTTCTTTTGTATTAATTTTCTGTCGGGAAAACGTTATAGATTCTACAGTATTCTCACAGCTCATTACTACCTTCAACCTACTGTACTAGTGTGTTTCTGTAAATGTGCTTACTCATTTAATTAAAAGCAAAGATTTATCATTTAATTTCCAGTCCATGTAAATCCAGTGTACATTTAGCTGTTATAGTGTTGCTAATTAGTTTTGTTTAATATATCACCGGATCACCATTTTTTAGGGTTCTGGGTTTTTTTTTTTTTAAACGTACATTTAATAATCTTATGCTAATTTGTACTTAATAGAAACATTTCTATGATGTTGGCATGTTTAGTCAACTTAAAGATTATGTCCAATAAATATGTTGATAAGTTTTTGCACACCCTACCACCATATCCACATAAGTGTGTCCTCCCCAGACTCTTACCATAGAATCAGATGCATGCAGTCATCTGGAATGTCTTTGTATATTGTAGCAGTACATTTTTTTCTTCAACAGAACCAAGAAACTTAAATACTGTGCACAAAGTCCCTGAGTTCCAGGAAGACATGGTGTGTTATAGTTGTTATGGTTAAAGTGGAAGCCCTGGAGACCCAGACCTTCTTACCCATCTAACTTTAGCTCAAACTTGCTAATATTATTCTGGTTAAAAAAGAAAACCCCCCAGAGCCACACTCCAATATAGATATATATATATATATATATATATATATATATATATATATATATATATATATATATATATATATATATATATATATATATATATATATATCAGAACCTTTTTCTGGAAGATTGTGGAAGTAAATGAGAGACTAAATCTGGAATTAGGTGTTTATATAACATAACGTATAGATGTGATGGTCAGCTGTCCCAATTCTTTTGTCTGTATAGTGTAGCATTGAAACCATTTACTATTTAGCTTAATCAGATTTAAAATAAATATAAAATTAATTGAAATATGACTTTGCAGAGATTTGTATGCACCTGCTTGCTGTATAAGCAGACAGGCAGCACCAGTCACCTTCATAATTCCTATAAAATGTTGCATAAATGGTGGACGTGATTTTGCCAAGTAGGATTTGATCCTGTATTAACATCCTTTGTTAAAGTTGGATCAACATGGCAAATCAACCAATAATAACCAGCTGATGTCATCAGTGTGTCTCGACCAAACTCGCTTCAATCCATTTTTGGAATCTTTCCATCCTTGTAAATCAAAATGTAATATATATATATATTTAATAAATGTAAAAACATGAAATACTTTAATGACATATGTAGTACATTACAGGCTATAATGAAACATTGCATACAACATGTATGTGCAGTTTAGCTTGTGTGTGAACTTTTCCCTTCCCTCCTCCGTGACCAAAAATAGATGTGTGCGTGTGCAGTAAAATGTATTTAGTTCATGTGTAAATAAAAAGAAAATTAAAAGTAAAGTAAAAAGGTTTTTTTTTTTTTTCAAATCTACGGTTATAAAAATATGGCTTGTGATTGTGACTTTTTAAAAGGTTGTGATTTAATTAAATATAGTAAGACTGTTGTTCTATTGCGCTTCTACAGGTTCACTGTTTCAGAACATTCAATTGTTCATTAGTGATCGTTTATGATTCAGCGTCTAAATTCATTCCTGTTTATTTTGTATTTTTATAATTAATACAGACTAAATTCACTAATGTAGTTCCTGAACTGTCATTATTTTAAATGTAGTTTGTCTTTTATGTTTTAATCCAATGTGTATTCCAGGAATAGGCATTAATTAGTAATTTGTTCCAGAATCAATGAATTTTCAGTCTCAGACGAGAAGATATTTTCCAGCATTTCCTCAGTTAAAGTTTTACAATTTGTTTGCAGACTAAAAAAAGGGATTCAAAAATAGTTTTAGGCACTAATGACATCACATGCTTACGACTGTTTGACTGAAATGTTGATTTAGGATCAACAAAGGATGGTAATCTAGGTACACATCCTACTTGGCAAAATCACATCCACCTTGCATGAACAGAGCCAAGGTATTTACTATTCGTATCATGCTCTGGTAAGATAAAGGGACACCATCTGGAGTTGGAGTGAAAGGCTGCATGTTATTTTCCAAGTTCTTAAGGTTAGATCCCCGAGTAAAGCCTCAAGCGGCTGTTTAATTATCAGAAAAAAACGGTCCTTTATCATTATTAGACTTTTTCAGAGATATGAAAGATTCTGAGAAAAGACTGTTTTGTAAATTAGTACAAATAACAGGTTTCCACTTACCCCCTTAAACAATCCTTAGTGGTCTTGCGGGCAGTAGAGCTCACACTGCTTCTATTTAGAAAAATGCAATGGAGCCAACACAACCTTCAGCAAAATGCCCACTCTGTTGCAGAGTGGCATGACTCTGTAAATGCAGTTGGCTATATGTGATGCAAAACCTAGTTATCTCACTCCTTATAAACACACTACCTGCCCTTATTTACCTTAACTAGGGGGCGTGTTCAATTAAACAACCCTGAAGGCTTACTGCATTCCACCACACATCCATGCATAAAACATGTGTTTTGTGAATGATGACTGATCAAAAGATTAATATTGCTTCCCCATGAATCATATAGTCAAGCAAATTTCTTGTTGTGCCTTAAGGGTGGGTTTCCACTCACCGAGACTAAGATCTGCTCAAACTCTGATACTGTTTCTGCTAAAGAAATGAGACACTCAAGTACATTGTACTTTGTTGCTCTTTGTTAATGATAATAATGTGGTGGCTCAGTGGTTCAGGTGTTGGAACCCTAACTGGAAGATTGTGGGTTTGATTTATTGTACCACCAAGTTATCACTGCCCCTAAACTATAAATGGCTCACATTAATAAATAAGCGAAATGTAAGTCGCTTTGAATAAGGCCGCCTGCCAAAATGCAGTGAAAGAAACTCACGCAGTATATTATTATTAAATATGTAAGGATACAAATAACAGACATGGTATAGCTACTCTTCATATGAGCGAGAGGATTTACCCTAATTTTAAACTGTTTCAAATAATTATTTAGCATTTTTAATGCTTATGGGCATCTTTCAGAGTAGAATAGGTTTATTATGAACATTTTGATGATATACTCATGTAATAAATAACTGTTTTTTTTCTACTTTATGCTCCAGTAGGTGAAAACTACCAATTCCTAATTCGTTAAATGCCATATGACCACCGCTTTGAATTATGACCTGACAAATACTTTCAATACTAAATCTGGGCACCACCACAACAGGAACAAATTCCTTCTTCTAGGTCCCTGGTTAGGAATTAAGTCTCTTTTATGTAGTCTTTTTAGGGAAAGAATGACTTCTTGATGTTTCTGATTGATTCTCCTGACAGAGGAGAAGCCAAACTGTTTTTTTTTTTTGTTTTTCTTTTTTTGTTATTCTGACTAAGATAATTCCGACCTAAATATTCTGGTTGAGTGTTTCCATAAGTGTAAGGTTTACTTTCTAAACTGTTGTTTCCAGTTTGGCATTGTTTTGCTCCTAAGCACGTACGAGTGCTGTTTCTGAAATCCTGTGAATGTAAGTCTGTAATACAACTTACATTTATCTCGTTTATACAACTCAGCAATTCGGGGTTAAGGGCCTTGCTCAGGGACCCAGTGGTGGCAACTTGGTGGTGCTGGAAATCAAAGGCCAATCTTCCAGTTGGCAGTCCAACACCTTAAGTAATAAGCTACAACTTCCCTTCGTACTACTACATGACTCTCGAGAACCAGAACTAGACACAGTTCTGCTTGGGCTATTCTGCCATCTGCAAATGCAGTCTAATAGACTGATAAGTTAAATTTTAAATGATTAAATATTTTTTTGGACATTTAATGGTGTGACCCAAAAAGGTATAATATAATAAAGATAATGTTGTGCCCTATATACATGTTCATATAATGGCAAGCTCTGATGTAGCTTGGTCTTGGTGATGAAGTACTTGGATGTGTGACAGAAGTTATTTCGAAAGGCCTGACCAACATTTACTAAAAATTAGGATTTAATTCAGAAAACCTTTCATTACAGCTTGGGTTTCGATCTGCATTATGTTAGAAGGAAAAGGTGGTGGTTCATTTCAGAAAATTAATTAATAAATTGACATTTTATCTGAAAAATGCAAAGTATATTATTTTTTTTCTTCTATCTGATCCATAAGAAAACCTTCCTCCTGCTGATTATAATCCAATCAAAACAGTTGCCTCCTGCTGGTTTTCAATTGACCTAAAATGATTTTTTTAATAAGATGCCAGACAATTCCAGCGCCTACCAACAGAGATTTAAACTACCGCTGTGGAAATTACTCCTCTGTATCTTATTGTTTTACTTATTGTAACAAGACTAATTAAAATCAATATTTTGCTAAGTAATGAAACCAAACACAGACCATCAGGAGATATTAAACATACATTTTTGTGAAAATTGACTGAGAAGGTTCGTTAGTTTGTGCACAGCTCAATAATCATCCACTCGTCTCTAAACACAGCATGATTGTTCACACCTGCCATTTTCAGCCGCCATCGATTCCCAGAGTCCAACACAAACAGTATCTGCATTTTGTTCCAGCTCTGACACCAAGCTGGGTCTCAGAAAGTATCCAGTGATTGCTGCAATTTGGTGATTAGGATCTAATTGGACAAATACTCGACACATCTGTTTTGGGTGAAATACTTTCTGGAAGCAAGTATAGTGAAGGTTTCCAAATTCCTTAAGCAGTCTATTTGAATTAGTCGCTGTAATGAGTTCTTTTCATTCCAGTAAGAAAATAAGCAATAAAAGCACAAGGAATTTTGACACAAAAAGTATCTTTTATCCATCTGTGTAAACTTGGCTATTGAAATTGTTGGACTTTGGTCTTGTTTTCTGTAGACTAAAGCCCTGTTCACATAAGGTGCCTAGTGTTGCATGTAGCATGTTCTGGATGGAGTGGTTAAGGTGTTCTTGGCCTGTTCATCAGAAGATCATCAACTGCTTATTTGGTTAAAAAAAATCTGAATAGAAGCATATCATGAAAATGTCTTGTCAAATGTACATGTATTCTTTTCTCTGGTTCTGTGGACAATACAACCACGATCAATTCCAGCCACAGGGGTCACAAGCCAGTGACTTTGATGCCAGTCCCAAGCCTGGATAAATAAAGAGGGTTGTGTCAGAAAGGGCAGTCTATGTATGCAAATTATCCATCAAAATTTCATACCGGATCGGTCGAGGCCCGGGTTAATCGCCACCGGTGCCGTTGACCTACAGGGTGTTGGCGGAAATTGGGCTACTGTTGGTCAAACAAGGAGAGGAGAGTGCGTGAATAGACAGAAAGAGAGGAGGAAAGGCAAGAGTGTAGGAGTGAGAATAGGGACGCTGAATGTTGGGACAATGGAAGTGAAGGTAGAGAGCTGTGTAATATGATGGAGAGAAGGAAGGTAGATATATTGTGTGTACAGGAGACCAGGTGGAAGGGTAGCAAGAGGAGTTTATGAAGAATGTTCTTGAGGTAAAAAGAGTGTCAGACAGGGTGATGAGTCTGAAGTTATAATTTGAAGGATTGATGGTGAATGTTGTAAGTGGTTATGCCCCACAAGTGGGTTCTGAGTTAGAAGAGAAAGAGAGGTTATAGCAGGTTAGACAAAGGAGTTCAAAGTGGAGGTGGGACTGCATCAGGGATCAGCTCTGAGCCCCTTTTTGTTTGCTGTGGTGATGAATCATTTGACAGACAAGGTCAGACAGGTATCTCCTTGAACAATAATGTTTGCACATGACATTGTGCAGGTAGTAGTTTGCTCTGGAGAGAAGAGGAAGGAAAGTCAGTCATAGCAAGACAGAGTACATGTGCTTGAATGAAAGGGAGGGAGGTGGAGCAGTAAGATTACAAGGTGAAATAAAGGTGAATATATTGATAGCTACCAGGCAGAAGGCAAAGAGGAAGACCAAAGAAGAGGGATATGGATGCGATAAACGAGGACATGAAGTTAGTGGGTGTGAGTGAAGAGGATGTAGAGAATAGGGTTATGTGGAGACAGATGATTCGCTGTGGTGACCCCTAAAAAGGGAACAATTAATACAACCGATCATTAAGTAAAAGCAAAACTAATTTTAAATAAAATATATGACCTACTTAAAATAAACTGGATTTCTTTAGTAATTTGCCATAAAATGTGATCTTATCCTCATAAGTCACAACAACAGACCAAAATAATGTGGTTAAACTGAAAACAGACAAACAACTAAAACATTCTTTTGCCTTTAAATACCACACCAACTAAATATCCAAAGTGCCGGAGGAAAATCAAAGTGATTAATTTGAGTTAATAGCTGGTTTAACCTAATTAGACACATAGCTAACTGCAAAGTGCTTTCGGTAGATCTGGTTCAGACCTGCACAATGTTTAGGAGGCACATCTATAGGATGTCTTGTGTAAACAGCTTTTTTGAGGTTGTTCTACAGCGTCACTATAGAGATACGGTCGGGGCTCCGACTGGGCCATTCTAAAATGTACTTTTTTTCTGAAAGAATGTGTCTAGGTTTATGTTCCTACTGCATCAACCACCAGCTGGCAGACAGCCACCCTAACATTTTCCTGTAGGATATTTTGGTAAACTTGGCAATGTAAATTTAGGATGATGACAGGTGATCCAGCGACAGAGACGCAAACCCAAATAATGAGGTTTTCTTCACTATACTTTGTATGTTAATAAGCTGTGCCGCACGTATTCTTTTTGAACAATTCAACTTAGGTTTTATCACTCCATAGAAATTTTTCTAGTAGTGTTGCTATTTGCTAATGTGCTTTTTGGCAAGATTCAGGAGTGCAGAAATGTATTTGTTGGGAAAGCTGCAGCTTCCCCTGTGGTGTTCTGCCATGGACACCTTGCCTGTTCAAAGATTGTTGTTTGGTAGATGTATGAACAGAGGTGTGTCAGTTCCAAGGATGTTTTCATTGTTAGTTGCTCAATGGTTCCTCTTTACCGTTATGAATTCTGTGTTGTGTCATTCATGGAAGTCATCTTGTCAATTCAAAGTTGCTCTAAACCACTTCTTAAAAAGCATGTCATTAGTTGCACTCCGGGCACACAAGCTACTGACAGCTACTGACAGTTGAAGTAATTAGTCTATGTGTTCATATACGTTGCTTCAGCCTTGTGAATGTTTAACAGGTTTGTCAAAGTTTGTAAAATGTTTAAAGTAAACTTGTATCTTAGAGTAAAATGTTTGATTGAACAATTTATTTTTTCATCTGAAGTGGACTTTTTGATATAATAATTTGTTGTTTACCACAGTCACTGTGTGTGAGGCAGCAGACGGTGTCGAATTTATGTTGCAGAATACTGATTTATTGAATACAATAGGGCAGTTCAAAAGAGTAATCATCAGACAAGCAGAAGTCGGTACAAAGAAGTCAAATATAATCTGAACAAACAAATCCAGAACCCTAGACAAAATCGATAAATCAAATGCAGAGCAAAGTTCAAAAACAGGAAAACAGAGTAAAAGCTTAGTATGTCGCATAATGGAACAATACTTTGCATTGTGCTAAACAACAGGCTAGCTTATATGGCTAGCCAAACAGAAAGTCACAATGGAAGTGAAGGGAGGCAACCAGTATTCCGGTAATGGTGGTAACTCTGGTGGTGGGAGGGCGAAGTCGTGACACTGTCAGGTTATTCGGTTACCTTTAAAGATACATTCATGTAAAAATTCCTGCCTCATCACAATTGAATGTATGGGAAAGACTGTGTCACTATTGTAAATGAGATCATAATAAGTCACCAGCAGAGGGTTGCCAGACTCTTTTGTTTTGCCATGATTCTGTGCTCCAATTGGTCAACATCATCCATGTAACGTAACCTGTTATGAACATAAAAAAAAAAATTAAACATGCTAGTCTTTTTGCTGGCATAGCTGTAGTTGTCGTGCTCTGATACACCACACGAGATGAAACGATTAAAACATGTGTCCCGACGCCCATTGTTGTTTACGTGTCCCCACGACACTCTATACAATTTCAGCCTGATTATGGCATGATTTGCTTAATGTATTGTTTTGTGGGGATTTGTAAACAACAATAAGCGTCAGGACACAGGATCAATGTGTCTACACATTGTCACTGAGACAGAAAAAAAAAATCCTGTAGTCTGAATGTAGTTTGTCTTTATAGTAGTGTGAATCTTCAGTACCTATCAGTTCATTCATGTCACATAAACCTGTCAAATGCCTCACTTATCACCATCAGCGGTGTCTGGTTATGTGCACCCTGTTAAACACCCTTTGTGTTTTTGTCATGTCTATTACACAACATTGAAACCCATATGAAAAAATACTATAGTATTGTAGACTAACTTTACGATAGAATAGGTAGTACAATATCCTGTAAGAAATTCTGAACATACTATAATAAATATTCATTTATCTTCTATATCACCTCATTCTCTAATTCGAGGTCACGGGGATCTGTTGGAGTCTCTCCCAGCAGTTCCTGAAAGGGCGAAAGGCAGGAGGGGTACCCCTGGACAAGTTGCCAGTCCTTCACAGGGCCACACAAACTATGGGCAATTTAGAATCACCAATCAACCTAACATACATGTTATTGGACTGTGGGAGGAAACCGGAGAACCCGGAGTAAACCCACGCAGACATGGGGAGAACTCCACATAGAAAGACCACTGTCGCTGTGAGGCAACAGTGCTAACAGTGCTAAACACTAAGCCACCGTGCTGCCCACTAATTACTACATTAAAACTTATAGTAAATTACCATACAACTATATAATATTATAATACAGCAAAAAGAGTATTAATGAATTGCACACAAAATCCCTAAAATGAATATGACCCAAAAACATATTAAAAATTCTGTTAAAAATCTTAGCTGCATTGCCGAATCAATGATCAGACATTGCCATCTATTAGAACTGGGAATCTGGCCTTTCGCACTGGAACACACTGTTCTCCATTAGCAACTCTTTCAAAATTTTGTTTCACAGTTCTTTCTATAGTTTGGCGTGTACAGTGACTAAGTGATAAATACTCTAATATGATAGAGTTTATTATGGTCATGCAAGCTGGCATGCGAAAGGTTCGTTGTTTTAAGTTTATTTGTACTGTGCCACAATTTCCATGAACACAACTGGTATTCAGATTGACACTTGTATAGGAAGTAATGTAACCTGGGTGTTTGTTTGAGCTAATGATAGATTATTAGTGTTAACTGACTGTATTTTAAATACGTTTGCTAATAAAGTGGTAGCACAGTGGTTTAGGTGTTAGCCTGCTAATTAGAAGATCTTAAGGCCCTTAACCCCCCATTGCTCAGTAATATAAAAGTAAGTCATCTCTGGATAAGGGCGTCTGTCAAATGCTGTAAATGTAAGGATGGACGCAAATCACCAGGGTTTGATTGAATTAAGTCTAAAATCAGATAAAATCTCACTTGAGTGCTCAATATAAAACGTTGTACAAGATGGATTGTAGTTGTTGTGTTGTAGTTGCACTGTGAGTAATTTCTGTTTTTGTAGTTTATTTATGACGGCTTCTAACGTTTTTGTTTTTTTTTAAATATGTCATTTGGAATTTTAACCAAAGTTTTAGACACAAAATTTCATAAGCGGTTTATTTTTGTTAAAACAAATACCCCCTGACAAAATCAGCACTTTTAAAAAAAATGTACTACAATAAAAAATCCACTAGACAAACTGGAATGCTCGCACTCATTTGGCCGTGCAGAAATTGCGAGAGAATTATCTTTCTTACTGATAATAATATTTTATTCATATAATTTAACTTACTTAACCCCTGACCTCATCTGAATGAGATAATAGCTAAGGGGTGAAATATATTGATCTCACGCTTCAAATTCTCTCTCATTACGTTGGCGGATTGAAAGACTGACAGCGAGCAAAATTGCTTAAAAGATGTGTGCAGAAAGAAGATACAGAAATAGAAAACGTAATCCGGATACTTAACGATCATTTCTTGAATATTATATTCAACATTCGACTCTTTTGAAGTTTGATTTAAGTTTTAGTTCAGAATCTCAGGAGGAGCTTAACGTTTCTCTGGTGTGTAAAGAGAGCAGTGAAAAACTGAGATCTTAGGAAAAAGGGATTAGTGGAAGGAATGAATTGGACTGGACTATGAGTGAAGGTTTTAGTTATATGTGGATGTAAAAGCTGTGTAAAACTAACGGTCTTCTTGTCCCTGAAGTTAAATCACAGCTGACAAATTGATGTTCTGAGAAGTTTTTTTAAACATTCTGTTTTGGGAATATGATTTAAAAATGTTCCGAAAAATGAAAATGTCTACTTCACTAATTGATCGTAAATGTTTAAGAAAACAATTCTATCAACCACGAATGGCATTCCAAAGAAGAAGAACATTTGTTTAACATTAAATTACCATTTCTAGTATTTGGCAGTTGCCCTTATCCAGAACAACTAACAATTATTTCATTTATAAAACTAAGCAATTGGGGGATAGGGGCCTTTCTCAAGGGGCCCAGCAGTGATAACTTGGTGGTGCTTGGAATCAAACTCCGATCTTCCAATTAGCAGTCACAATAACATATATAATTATTATTTAACATTATACAAATGTTGCATTAACAATTTGTCATACAGTTTTTAAATAAATTTGGTCTTGTTAGTTTTTCTATTAACACTTTGATCAAATTAATTTTAGTCCAAGAAGCACCAGAAATTATAATTAACTGAAAGGATTAAAAATTACAGCAAGATCTAATTCTTCTTAAGCGTATGAACAGACACACCAAAACCACTAATACATCTTTAGTGCTTATCCACCAGGCTTATATTATAGAGGAAGCAGCAACGTTTAGGAATCAATCTTCATTCCGTCCCCTGTCACTCTGCCTCAAACACCCCTCCGTTCCTGAAGCCCCCACCCCACCCCCCCACTGAGAAGCGTTGCTCCAGTATGTTGATCGACTGCTGGTAAATACAACAATAATTCAATGTCAAGGGCTGAGATTTATCATCGTTTGCACCTCGTTCATTGGAAAATTTATTATTCCGCCTTAATGAAAAACAAAGATGAAGCAACAAATGGCCACATGTGATGAATGCCATATGTTGGAATTTGTTTTTAGAACACAAGATCAGGGTTTTTTTTTTTATTACAGCTATGTAATGGAGCCGTTTTGTTTTTGCTTTTAGCCGTCACTCCATGTTTGTTCTTAATTCTTCCAAAATAAAGGCAATAATAAACAAAAATTCTACCACTTTACCTCAGTAAACATTTAAAGCATTTGTCAGATGCCTTTTTCCAGAGCGACTTACATTTATCTATTTAATACAACTAAGCAATTGGGGGTTGAGGGCCTTGCTCAGGGGCCCACAGTGGTGGCTTGATGGTGTTGGGAATAGAACCCTGGTCTTTCTGTTATCAGTCCAACACCTTTTCCACTAAGCCACCACTTCCCCAGTGAACTCATCATCTCTCCGAATATATGTGTATATCAGCGATTAAGGAGGCAAGAAGAAATTCAGGGAGGGAATAAAATGGAGGAAAGGGAGGGTAAGGGTTTTTTTTATGCCTTTACATGACACAGTAATGAAATACTGCAGAGCCGCTAGCACTCTGCTGCTTTCGCATTACAGAAAAGTTAATAGATCAGGTCCAACACTCAACATCACAGCTTATAAGCCGCAGTTCAAATCCCATACCCTTGGCTATCACTGCCTCTTTTGGCCTCTATAAGCCTTCCCTGGGGATTTCTGGCATGGAATTGGGTTTCATTAACATTATTAAATTCAACAGGCTAATGCGAACATGTCAAAGGGTTAGCGCACGATAACATTACCATTTGTTTTTCCAGTGCCAGGAATTATGTTCTTCATGGTTGATAAGTAATATAGTGGGAACAAGCTTAGGTGATTGTCCAGAGGGCTGAGGTATATTGCAAGGAATATAAGGTGATAAGAAAGCACAATGGTTCCACTATAGGTTGCAGTTGACATTATGGACAAAGTAGAAATTGTTAGCAGTATGGGCTAAATCATGTGACTCATCCAGTAAACAATATTTAATGTAACTAGCCACATTTTTAAATTTAGGTAAATTTGATCATTCTATAAAAAATAAGAAAAAAAAACATTCAACCATGAATATTAATGAATTTTACAATATATATGTGTTCTAAAATTCATGAGCTTATCATGACTGTAATTGTTTTAATTGTCAGTCGTGTGGGAGTTGTATGTGTTTAGCCGATCAGACACAAGCCCACCATTTAACTATTTATAAGCCACTGAGAGCGCACAACTCAAGGAGTTTAGCTTTGCACATCTTTTGCTCGATCTGACTTCAATAGAACAGTAATGGAGCTTTACTTAATTTGTTTATACACACACTGTTATGAAACATAGTGATAATTTGCATACGTATCCTGTTCTTCGTTCGCCATGCTGGACGTAAGGCTTTATTTTATTTATACAACTAAGCAATTTTGTTTTAAAAGGTCTTGCTTAGGGGCCCAGCAGTGGTAACTTGGTGGCAATGGGAATCGAACCCCCGATTTCCCAATTTGCAGCCCAACACCTTAACCACTAGACTACCACTTCGCCTAATATTGATTATAGTAGCCACTGCAAATATCTTTTTTATTTTAGAATTTATTCTAGTGTATTGAATTATAGTTATACTTTTATCTTAATCTTTATTTTTATTGTAATTCTGTTTTTCTCTCCTGGACAGCCATATGAAGCATTTGACTACATGCTGTACTATGTATGGGCCTATTCACACCTGGTTACTTCATGTGGTTTTCTGATCAGATGGATTCCGACCCTATTTAATAACGTGTCATTTATTATCCAATATAATTATTGGAGTTGAACTAAAACCTCTTTTTAAAGACCGACTAAAAGAATTGATCTTTTTTTCAAGGTACTCCTCGATACTGATAACTGTACTTTCTTGGGATGTGGGATTATTTGTTTGGCTCTCTGGCATTTTTTCTTGTCTTGCAAGGGTTTGCTGTAGGGTTGGTTGCAAACTGCTGACGTTACTGCAGGTGGCAATTCATCCATGCTCACTTTTGCGTTTTATCAGAATACTCGTATTATAACTTTTCATTTTTTTTCTCCTTTTTGATATTTTTTGCAGAACAAAGTTTGCAGTCTGCCATACGTGAGTTTTCATCATAATTTAGGAATATATTTATACACTGCTGAGCCTGACATTCTGTCGCTGCTGCCAGAGTTCTTGTGCAGTGAAAGGTCCGTCAGTAACTTCACAGAAGGTGTTGGTTTTTTTACAAGTACTGGTTCAAGTACATAAGCACATTTCAGAGTACATTTCTTCTAAAGAACAAATCAAATTACATGAATGAATAATTTGAAGGCAAATATTTAGTCTGAATATGAAGCAAAAATATATTTAAAAAAAAAGTTACTGGTGCAATGTTTTCCATAGTAGTTAGTGTAGATTCTAAAGTTTATAAGATAAAACAATATGTTGTACTGACATATACACTAATAAATAAATTATGTATAGGCTTTCCAGCAATTTACACTTTAACATCTTTGAATTGGGTGTCTAAAAACAAAAAAATTTAATCATCAATATATTACATGCACCAATCAATATTCTAAAAATACAAATAAATGGCGAAGAGCCAATGTCACGCCAACAATTAGGAATTATGCATTTGAAGAAAATTTGAATAAAAGACTACATGAAATATGACACTAGAGTATATCTTAATATTAAATTAGATAGGCATGTGGTAGCTCAGTGTGCCACAAAGATACCACTGGGTCCCTGAGCAGGTATCTTAACCCTCAAGTTCTCAGCTGTACATCAAAAATATCTGTATGTAAGTTGTTCTAGATAAGGGCCTCTGCCAAACAGCAGAAATATAAATGTATTAAATCAAACATAAAATATATGCCTATGTGCTGTTTAGTGGACTTCAATTAATGAATGAAAATTCCCTGACCAGGAACCTTTTAATGAATGAATACATTAATGAATAAATATTACGCATCTGACATCATTCTCTTTATTTTTGATAAGCAGGTCAAAACAGATTTGTACTTTTGCATTTGTAATATAATCTTTTCTTCCACCACAATGAGCAAATTTATGGGACCACCGATTTTTCTGCTAAATATTTGTGGAATTTATTTAAAAAATATTTGAAGGAAAACCCACCTCCTGCCTCTTTTGAGACTCTAAATGCTTCCACTTCGTTCTGCTCCAAATTGCATCTGTTTCTGTGCCATAAAGCAGTGGGAACCTTATCTTTAAAAATAGAAAGCCTATTTACAAACTCCGCAAGGGTACAGACTTGTGCCTCCTGCGACGCCACACACACAGTCAATCACCAGCAGCCTGCTGAAGGCTCTCTTTATTATGTGCATATCTTTCATATCCCAGGGAGCTTGTTATAGGCCAGGCCCAGGCCCATGTAATGGCATGCGTGACAGGCACCTCGACAGCTTAAAGAACCTTTACGAAGCATCCCGGTTTTTATGCACTCTTCCTCGCGCCACTGGAAGACTGACAGTTGACCTTATCAGCGCTCTGCAGAGAAAATTTACAGTGTCGACCTTCTAGAGTGTGTGTATAAATGCCCTCTTTTTATTCACTGGGGTGGGTATAAGATTGGACTGTAAAGATACTGCTGAATGGAGCATGCCATCCATCTTAATAGAATGTTGAAAGCCTGGAGTAAATATTCAACCTGCTCATGTTTCAACATCCTGCCAAGCATCCTACAAAGATGTAAGACATATGTACTGTAGAAGCTGCCATATATGCAACAAGTGTGTAGTTTAAACAGTAGAATTGACTATACAACTGCATTATTGATGATAAAAAGCATATTTGCAGTAAGATCTGAAAAAAATACACCCTCTGTGCCGCCCGATCTGAATCCAACATGCCTTTGTGCAGATTACATTGTGTAATTGAGTTTGATACAAAGCTTAACAAAATCTTTGTATGGAATGTCAATGGTTAGCCAAGTCTCTAAAATAAGTACACCCCTCCAAAACAAGTTCATGAACCAAGGAAAAAAACACTGACCAATTCAACCTCTGGTAATTGTATAGTCGGTGCTTCTAGAGTCTTGCGTATGTGGAAGCACAGACTTATTTTTACAGCTGTCTTTGTATTTATGTAGCAGGATTAGATATTAGCATTTGCATCAAGTTGTCTCTGCTTTAGGGAGCAGCAGCAATTTTAGACCCAAAGGACAAGACTAGATGAGCATGCATTCATTCAATTCATTAATTTACTTGTAAATAACCACTTTTCCCTGGTCAAAGCCAAAGTGAACCTAAAACCTTTCATATTAACACTTTTATAGGAAATATTGTCCTGTTCTGTGCTT
This sequence comes from Bagarius yarrelli, assembly GCA_005784505.1. Taxonomy (NCBI): domain Eukaryota; kingdom Metazoa; phylum Chordata; class Actinopteri; order Siluriformes; family Sisoridae; genus Bagarius; species Bagarius yarrelli. Next base: position 1,063,731 of record VCAZ01000026.1, on the reverse strand, counting down.
AGTTGCACCTCATAAGCTAGTGAATAAATAGTCCTGCCTTGCCTCTTTTAGGTGTCGCCCAAAACAAATGAATTGCTGTCCTGTGTTGTTGTAGAGTCACTAGTGCTCAGACCTGCGCACAGACAGTTCAGGCCTTTCCTAGTCTAGGTCTAAGAAGACTGCTGAAGGCCTGCAAATAGGGCACTTTGTAAACCATACCAAACAAACATACAAAGCAACGACCTGCTACTATTTGCTGTGCAAATAGCAATGCCCACAGGCTGCCAGCAGTAGTCTGACCTCGTCCTGGCGTACTCAATCTAGAACTCAGTTCTCAGTGAATCTAGGGAAAAGAGTACAAAATGTAGCCTCAGCTGGTCTGGTTGGGGGTGTTTCAGTGCTCCAAACACTGCTGGTATCTTCAGGTAATTTATGTGCCATGCGATATGAGTATCAACCCACCACCCTTTGGCATAGCTGCCACTTACGCTTGCTTTCCAGCCTGTTAGGGTAGTGCACCTCTCGTACCTGTTATACAAAAACAATGAGCGTCCATATATCTAAGTTTCAAAGGCATCACCACAAGACCTTGATTTTGTGGAGATGATTTGTCCAACTGGTTGGCCAGCTTTCTTTTTCTATGCTGAGACTCTAATTACACTCATGGCCAAAAATATCAGATCTGAACTATGCAGTTCAGTCAGAAATTTGTTCCAATTGCAAATGTTTTGGTATTCAAGTGCTTACTGAAGACTGAAAACCAGAAGAAAAATCTAAACAGATCAAATTTCACACAGAACTGGACAAAATTATTGGCACCTTGTCAAATTTGTAAGAAATAATTACTATTTACAGCAATTTTTATTTAATTATTTTATAGCGAAATGATGCTCCTGTAATTTATATTTAGACACACCTGTCGCAGGTAAAAGGTGTTAGCAATATAGCGATTACACCTGCAACCAGTTAAAATTGAAAAGCTGACTCCTTGTGTTGTGTCACACTAAGCATGTAAAAAAGATCTGTAAAATGTTCTCAAATGTTTTAAGTCCATCTTTAGAGATCTTAATGTATTTGTGTCCACTGTGCCAAATATCATCAAGAGGTTAACTAACCTTCGTCGACATGGATGGAAGAGCAAAATAATGAAAAATTAAAAGGAAGGATTGTTCGAATAGTGGATAAAGAACCTTGATTAACTTGATTAAAAAATTCAAGCTGATCTGCAGACACAGGGTACAACATTTACCATAGTGTGGCCAGATGAAACAAAAGTAGTATTTTGGTAAAGGAAATCGTGGCATTTTTTACTGAAAAATAAATTAGGTCTTTAAAGAAAGAAACACAGTCCCTACAGTCAAACATGAACGATATCATGAAAGATTTGACTGCCAAAGAATTTTGGGGTGCAAAAAATAGTGGCCAGTGTCAGAGAGCTGTTTACATCATATTTGATTACCATCACTGCACAACACCTCAACATAGTTTAGCCGTAAAAAACAGACATTGGTGTCACCCAGATGAGGATGAGGTTCTATCTTCAGTCTGGTTTCTTTCAAGGTTTCTTCCTTATTTTATCTCAGGAATGCCACAGTTGCCATTAGGGACAAACTTACACTTATAAAAAAAAAGAATCATTTACTCTTACTGCATTATCTGTGTAAAGCTGCTTTAAGTCAATGTCTACTGTTAAACGTGTATACAAATAAAAAGAAATTGAATTGAACTGAACAACACAATGGAAACAAGCCACCATATGGAATCAAGCCACAACACAGCAAAATCAACTCAAACAACGACAACAACACCACAATAAAAATTCTATTCAATTCACATGAATTGATATAAGATGAGAATACAGCCTGGATGGGATCCTTGTCTACTGTAGCACACCAAGCATGCACACATTAATTTATACCCAAGGCATTGCACAAATCCAGTTAGCATTGCCAGTCAACCTGGTGCTATCTTTAAATACAGTGGAAGGATGCCAGGGATCCACAAGGAAATCCACTTAGACGCAGAGATAGCATTGGAGACTCTACTTAGTCATTAACTTAGGCTCTGAGGCAGCAAAACTATTCACGCATCATCCCTGCTGGTGCAACCCAACATCGATTAACAGCTTGTTAAATCAATTAAAAAGCTACTATCTATCTTAGTTAGTAAGATTTCCACACACCCATCTTTCATCTCTGCCTTCCCTGCAAATACAGGCTAGGTCAATTTCTAAAAAAAAAATTGGCTAAGTACAAAAACTAAGAAAGGTTTAAAACAAAGTGAACTACTATGATACACTACCATATTCTTAACCTGGGATCACCAAACTAGGTCCTGGAGGGCCAGTGCCTCGCAGAATTCAGCTCTAGGTGTTAAAACATACCTAAACTAGCTAATTATGGTCTTGCTAGGTATACTAAAAAATTACAGGTGTGTTAAGAAAAGTTCGATTTAAACTCTGGATACCACCAGCCCTCCAGGACCCAGTTTGGTAGCCCCCTGCTTTAGAATAGGTGGTCTATTCACCAGTACATCCACTGATCTACTATTGTCTTACCATATAACCATATATTAATATACCATTTAATATTGCTAACACTCTTTAGCTTTTATCTCCAGCTAACTTAATCTTATGTATTAAAGTGTGTATTGCCTTAAGATATCAATCAACATTTGTGGGTCAATATAACCTCCTCTGATAGAAAAGACAATTTTTTTTAGATATCTAATGTTTTAATCATAATCAGATATTAATATTAGCTCTAGATTTGTACATGTTCACATCATCAGTCTGTTATAATTTATAACAAGTTTGCTATGCTACACTACGCTGTGTTTGTGGAGAAGATAAAATGTGTATGCAGGTAATCCACAGTTGAGGCAGAAAACATTAAACACTAGACTCCGGCAAATCCTTTGAGCTGGAGGCACGGAGAGAGATCATTCTAGACCAGAAAGAACTATATTGTGTTTTACTGTATACAAAGAATTTATTATTTGGCAGAAAGTTTGTGACACATATGGGACAATCACATTCCTAGTTTACCCACAAGCTCGTTAGTGAGATTGAGCACAGAAGGCGTTGTGTACAGTTAGTGATCTAACTTTCTTCAAAGGTGTTCTGTGAGATTGAAATCAGAACTTAAGCTATTGAAGTTCCTCGCCACCAACCTTAGAACATATTGTCCTGTTTTATGCACAGCAGCATCCTAATGTTGCAGCATCTTGCAGCAAATTAGCTCCAGTGAAGAGAACATTTTATGCTACAGTATCTAAAAATAATAGAGAAACTATGATGGCCCAGTATTGCACAACATAAAGACATTTACAAATCAAACAAGTTTACAACAGAAAGGATTCTTCACACAATGCAAGAACAAGCCCCAACACAATAGAAACAAACCACAACACAAAAGAATCAAGCCACAACCCAGCAAAATGAAGCCACAACACAAAGAAAATGCTCCTGGCCAATAGCGGCTGCTGGTCTGCGGAAACAGGCAATTGCTTGCAGGCCTTTTCACAGGTCCTCTGGGTGCTTTACTGTTGCACCCAAAGAGACCGTGAATGTAAGTAAATGTTAATCATGTTTAATTGCATTGTTTTGTGGCTTGTTTACATTGTGCTGTGGCTAGTTTCGGCTGTGTTGTGTCACTTGTTTCCATCCTGTTGTAAATTTGTGTTTGTTTTTTAAATGTTTTTGCATTGAGACTTGTTCTCGTTGTGTTGTGTTTTCCGTCAGCTTGTCTCCATTGTGTTTTTTTTCTTTGTGTTGTAAACTTATGTTTGCTTTTTAAATGTTGATTTGTTGTGGCTTGTTTCGGTTGTAAAATAGTCTCCGGGGCCCCCAGTTTGTTTCAACCTTTCCTTTGGATATAAATCTCAAACCAACAGCCAGACTTAATAAGAAAAAATAAGAAAATAACCTCTGTAACCTTCTATGCGCACCACCAAGGAACCTGGAACCACTTAATGGTATGGGCCGAGTATGTACAAAACCCATTTAGACAATCCTCCACAGGCCTCACCCCTTTCCGTTGCATAATCGGGTACAAGCCAGTACTATTTCCCTGGTCAGCAGAACCCTCTGGAGTACCTGCTGTAGACTACTGGTTCCAGGGGAGCGAGAGGTTCAACAGGCGGAAAGATGTTAAAAGGCTGACACCCGACGTGGTCCTACAACAGTCTTTAGGCCCGAGGATATAGTTGGCTCTCCACGAGGGATATCCAGCTCCATCTGCCATGTAAAAAGTCTCAGATATGTCCAAAATCAACCCTGTCACATACAAGCTACAACTCCCTACCAACTACAAGATTTATCCTTCCTTTTACGTTTTTCTCCTAAAACCACAGAATCAGGTGCTGTGAACAAGCCCCCGCTTTCCATAGTGGTGGAGGATCTACACGGTCCAGGAGATCCTACGCTCTCGACGGCTTGGCAGCCGCCTTAAGGACCCGGTCGATTGTGAGGGCTTTGGGCCTGAGGAAAGGTCTTGGGTTTTCTGAAGTGATATCTTAGATCCCAAGACTTCCATGCCGACCTCTGCAACGTCAAGGGTTGCGGCTCTCAGGAGCAAGCTGTGAGGAAGGTGGTTCTGTCACGGTAACACATCAGCCATCACCCAATCCCATAGCCACACAGTCACACAGAGACAGTTTTTAGCGTCCTTCCTGTTCTTCCTGCTTGTGTCTCTTCCAAGAACTTTGTACAACTGTTGGGTTGTACCACCGCTCATGTCTCAGTCTGAATCTCTTATCGCATGCTAAGGATTCCAACATACTACTCGCCTTGCATACTATATAGTATGGAAGTATGTGATTTTGATTGGAGCCATACAGGTTTACTGGTCAGGTGAGCACATACTTTTGTCCCTACAGTTAATTTGCAATACAAGAACATTACGCAGAGAACTTGGCAACCCCACACACCAAACTCCAGAAATGCCAAGTACATTAAAGTTTAAAAACATAATACTCATAGAAAAAGAATTTACTAATACGCCAATACTACTCTTACACTGAGCTCCAAAACCAACCTATTTTTTACAGGTTTCTGTACAAACAAAAGGAATGTGATTTCATATTCTGAGCCAGAGGTCTGTGAAGTTGCATGCTGTGAACCGCTCACTGTGCACAGAGCTGCATATCTCTGTGGGGCTCGACACAAATCATTTGATGAGATTAAATAAAATGAACTTGTATTTTTATTGGAAATATTTTTACTTCTTCCTGAAAGATTTCAATCTTATAGCCTTTTAAAATCAATTTTGCTTAAAATTTTGCTCAGTAAAATCATTGCATCAAAGCTTTATAATATTAGCGTGTCAGGCAAATGTTTATGAATTAAATCTGATAAATAACTTTTGGGTGGTTATATTTGTTAGAAGTTTTAGCTGTTTATTTATTTTTAGAATTAGGATAGCTTTTTTTAAAAAGGTTTATTGCTTTTAGTATCCTAGGTTGTTGGGATGTCAAGAATAATAAAAAAAATATCCAGTTTAGACCAAATCTTTACAAATGATTATAAAAACAAATCCTTTTTTCAGCCTAAAACGAATACATATTGTGATATAGAATGTGGTAAACAGAGGGCGAAGCACAGTAGCACAGTATTTAAGGTGTTGGGCTGTCAATTAGGGATTAAGGGCCTTGCTAAGTGGCCCAGTGGTGGCGACTTGGTGGAGCCACTGATGTATAAAGGAGAATAATGTAAGTCACTCTGGATAAAAGGTGTCTTCCAGATGCTGTAAATGTAAACATTTTTCCACAAAGAGTATATTGTAATTAATAACATAAGTAATTTATGTGAAATCATTTATTAGGAATATGGACTTTTCTACCTACTCACAGAATAAGATCAAATTTAAGACTTTTTTCTGTTGCACAGCTATGATCAGTATCTTCAATTAAACGTTCAAACTACATACCGGTTTTAAACACACATTCATCTGACTAAATGAAAAAAAGATTACAACTTGCACTCTGTTCCTCTGGCTCTGTAAATGATTTGGCTCTTCTCGCCAATACAAGTCATGATAAATCTAGTTAAAAATATACTGAATCATCAGCATCCATTAATGACTTTTCTCATTACTATAAAAGCATAACATTTTCAACAGTCTTTTGTCAGATTAATGATTATTTAAAAAGAATCTGCTTTTAGCTGTTATCCCACCTGTGGTTGAAACCATCTATCAGAAGAGATTAGACGTGTTAAAATCAATAGACATCTTTAAATCCAGATTCCAAAAACACATCTGGTAATTTCTGCATTTACTGCCTTATGTACCGACTGACTATAATTATTTTATATTCTAAACTGTTTATTTTATATTTTTGCTTTTTAGTTTTAGTCTTTATTTTAATTTCACAGTTTTTCTTATGAAAAGCACTTTATATTAACACTATGGATGAAATGTGCTCTATAAATAAACTTGCCTTGCCTTCTTTTTAATTACTATATCACATAGGATGTGATTTCATGCTACTGTTTGCTAGATTAAAGGTGACTTGTTTGTAGGACAGCTGCATCTAAGCTAAAATGAATTTCTGTAATATAAAATCACTTCATTCAGAGTTCAGGGAGTGTGGGTGGACAAAAAAAACAGGGATTAGCATAAATGTTCTCCAGCTACTTTTCATAGATGCACAAATAAAAAGTGAAAGTTACTTCCAATCAGAATATTTGGCCAAAAGTTTAATCGACATAGTATGTATAAAATGTCGAGGAGCTGTAGCAATAAAGTAACTGTTAAGTTCAGACAATGTCCCTGAGCTCCATAAAGACATGGTGTGTTATTGACAGAACAACATAGATGTGCCATTGAACACCTTTGAAATGAACTATGGTGTAGTCTACATGAGTATGTTCCTACAATACTACAATACTTTCCATGCCTAATATATAAAAAAAATTGAGCAAAAAAAATGAGCAACTTATCACTCGTTAAACTAATGGAAACCCTTTCCAGAGGTGTGGAGGTTATTATAGGAATAAACGTGGGACTAAAACTAGAGTAAGAGGTCAGGAAAAAAGCCACATGGATGTTATGTCAGATGTCCAAAAACTTGGGACCATATTTCCATTTACAGCATGTGGCAGATGGTCTTATCCAGAGCGAAATACAACTATGAATTGTTTTTATTATACCAAGCAGTTCGAAGTTAGGGGCCTCCTCGGGGGCCTAGCGCTGGCAGCTTGGAGGTGCTGGAAATTTAACCGACAATCTACTGTACAGTACCACACCTCAATCTTTCTGATCTTTTATGTCCATATATAATGTATCTATAATATAAAAATCTTATTATAAATGAAGAGTTAACTCAAGCTTAATAAAAATAGGTAAAAAAAAGAAACCTGGAAGCATGTGATAAAATTAGACCACATTATGTGTGTACTGTCACATCTTAAGCAAATAAAAAAAAAAATCCAATTTCTTACAGACAAAGCAGCTTACTAACATTACTGTGATGTTCTACACTTATACCACACAAAGATTGCACTGGGTTACTTGTGTTAAGTGTGTGTTACATCAGATTCACATTCAAGGTTCTCGATCATTTTATTCATTGCAAAGTATTCACGTAGAACCTGACAATGCCAAGCCCTTTTGATTATTAGATTGCATTTCGGGTTTAACATGTGTTTCAGTTACTATTTTACATACATCCTGCCCATGTATTTGATATCATGTATTGATATTGACTGTTCACTAAATATGATTTGCTTGACATTGGGGAAAAGTGGTAGCTTAGGGGTTGTGGTGATATACTGCTGGTCGAAAGATTGCAGGACCATCAATTAGCCACTGTTGGGCCTCAGTTGGGAAAATAAATGTTGCTCTAAATAATGGTGTCTACCAGGTGCCAGAAATAAAATCCAGAATACATTTTTAAGCTTGGTTTTTAATAAAGATGGAGGATGAGGCGAGTGACCTAGACAGAAGTCCTAGACAGGAGTCTGGTTGTGATTAAGTAAGGGTTAGCTAAAGCACCTTTTGAACCATTGGACTAAGTCACTAAGCAGCTCTTTTTACAGCAATTTATTTTCATTTACCAAATCCCAGACTTACAGCCTCCCACTAAGAAAAATAAATAAATAAATAGAAAATTACAAGAAAAATGTTTCATTTCAGTTAAATAATAAACGATCACGAATGAAAACATTTGGATGGACCTAAATTTTCATGTGAATTTTAACATGCAATTCGCAGCATTTATACATGGTGTTACATGGGTGCTCACGGGGAGCGCACTAGATGTTGTTCTAGAGCCCCTCTGCAGAACCAAGGAGGAGAGAGGTATATTTCAGTGGGAATTATGGTAGACAGGAAAGGAATGTGTGCTTGGTACTTGGGGTAGGAGAATCGTGTTCCCAGTCCTGAATAACAAAATTAAATCTCTTCTACCTTTTATTAAAATACAGACAACCAAAATTCTGTTAATAAACAAATGAAAAAGTATTTTATTTAATTTTCTTTTAATCATTTTATTTTATTCTCCTTTTCTTTTCAATTTCTCTTTCCTTTTTTCTTTCTATTTTCTTTTCTTTCCTTATTTCCTTTCTCTCTCTTTTTTTTCCTTCTCTTTCATTATCATATCTTTCTCTTTTCTCATTTACTTTATTTTCCTTTCTCTTTTCTTATTTCCTTTCTCTTATTTACGTTTGCTTTCTCCTATACCAGGGCTGTGCCCCATACCTGGTGCTACCTAAATGACCGCACACCGATTTCTCAGTTCTTTGTTCTTTTATAGGCGCGCGCTCAGGTGCCTCGCATTCCGCTGAGTAGGCGGCATGGCGGCGTTGCCTGGCAACCGCGCTCTGTTGCACCTGCGGACGTGCCTTACTGAAAACTCGCGCAGTAACTCTCCGCGATTTTGCCTGTCCGGAAGTCCGTGACGCAACAAATAGTGCCTCTGTAATAATTTCAAAGTTTATACAGTATAAAATACTGTATTTATACAATATTAACACTGCAATTTTAAAAGCTATTATTAAAATAGTTCTCCTTTCATTCCCCTTTGCTGCATTTGAGACCTTTTGTGACTGTCCGTGTTAACCTGGGTATGTCCCTAAAGTGCCCATAAATACTCTTAAGACCCATAGTACTGCAGGCTCTCTGTCCTCATCCCTTCCAGGATCCAGACCAAAAAAAAGATTTACAGCAGAATCTTGGATTCTTTGCCAGCCTCTCCTAAGCCGGGCTCTGGAGAACCCCCCTCAGTAGTTGAGAGACACAACTATATCTACACCCGCGGGTGCACCAGAAACTAGGGTCTTTGTCCTAATTGTGCCTCAAATACACAGGACAGTGACACTATGGGTGCACAGGCATCTTGTTTCTGTTGCATTTCGATGCAGCTCAAGTTCTAAATTAAAATGTCTCAGTATGTAAACTTGGTTCCCTGAAGGAACGAGACGCTATGTCTCATAGCCATACCATTGGCATATCTGTCTCTCTCCACTTCAGATCAAAGCCTACCTTAGTGTAGCTGGTAGCTTTCTACTGTACTTACTGGTCACTTACGCCAATTGCCCATGACATGCTACACTCTGGTTCGACTGATTTTACATGTGCTTCAGACCGCAGTTGCGAGAAGCGTACCCATAGAGTTTAGACCCAGCGCCTTATTCCCTCGGGGAACCAAGGTTACATACGTGACCTTAGAGATGTTTTTGGCACAAATTTGGGTGACATATTTACATTGGATGCTCTAGCGTATCATTTCTGATGTTATTCCAATGTGAGCTACACAAAAGTGTTTTTTTTATTTTTTGTGTGGTTCTGTTTTTTTATGTGCATTTTACGAGCAAGTTGAAGGTTTAGTAGATTTTTAGTAAAATTTACTAATAATTTATTGACCAAGGAAATTTATGTGTTAAAATATTACTTTTTGGTTTAAAATACATTTGTAGTTGTATTCTATTAAGCAATCATGCCCCTGATTGTGAATAGTTGTGAGTAATTAATTACCTGAAGACTGGGAATGTGGATACGTTTTCTGCGGGTTTATGAGTTGGTGTCATGGTTCATGCTGAGACGTGCTGGTTTACTGAATCTTAAGAAATACTGTTTGCTTTTAATAATGTTTTGGCAGTGCCTTCTCCCTAGGAGCTCCGCAGGAACGAACGGGAAATCTGTCTTGTGGTGTTTCCCGGTTTATGATCCTGAGCAATTAAAGTCAGTGTGTGTGAAATTCCTTGAAGAATAAACCATTTGTTGGAACTGAATATAACTGTATGTTTATGAAGATAGATACCAAAGCCCATATTCAAAAGACATTTTATCTTTCACTGAAACTTATCCCAAAAAACAGTAAAAGGTATCTCTAGCAAAAAAAATAAATTATTGCAAAACCTATTCACAAAGCTGCTGAAACAAACTTTTTCTAAAGAATAGAGAGAAGTCTTAAGCTAAGGGTAAAGGCAGGTTGACATGGATGATGTCAGCATGCTTACTAACGATGCACAAAGTGATTGGCTGATATGGAGGAGTCTCTGCCAGAGATTTATTCATTGAAGTATTGTAGAGTACAATATGTTGCCATACTCAAATAAAGATTATAAAATAATAATTTACATACTAATTAAATACGTATATGTTTAGCTATTTGTCAAACTCAAGTTTGCTCCTCGTAAACAATTAGTGGATATTTATTTTAATCAAATTAAATTCAATTGGCGAGGAAAAACTCCCTGAGATGGACCAGACTCACCAGAGAACCCATCCTCATTCGGGTGAATAACAAATGGCAGGAATTATGCAGTCACACTGTGTGTGTAAGCAACTGTAGTCACAAGGAAGAGTCTAGGAGTCTTAGGAGGCTGGATCACTGGCAGCTCAGGAGTGGCATATGTAGCAGAGAGAGAGAGAGAGAGAGAGAGAGAGAGAGAGAGAGAGAGAGAGAGAGAGAGAGAGAGAGAGATAGAGAGAGTACTCCGGCAAGACTAACTATGACAATATAACTAAAGGGGAAATCAGAGGGACACACAGACATAAGAGCTCCGTGATATACAAAGCAACCAGTCACTCTCACCGTCAGCAGACCTGAGTGATCAATGAAAGTGGGGATGACAGAGCCTAAACATACCAGATATCACCATTATACTCAACATCAACCCGATCTGTTCCTTTATCTCCGGCAGTTTTCAGCCTAAACTTAAACACTGAGAAACTTAAACCCTGCTTTTATAATGCGCGGTACTGACAGACAGTCTGCATCCTTTGATCGAAGCAGGCGTGGTGGAACGTAAGACACTTGCAGTTACTGCGGCACAAGACCATTTAGTGCTTTCTGTAGGTCAGGAGTAGTATTTTAAAATCGATGCGGAACTTTACATAAAGCCAATGCAGTGTGGATAAGATGTGACACAACACAGGGGTGATGTGTGAGGACTCTGCTGCGTTCTGAACTAACTGAAGCTTATTTATGCATTTACGTTTACAGCGCTTGGCAGACGTCCTTATCCAGAGCGACTTACATTTTATCTCTTTTATAAAACTGAGCGATTGAAAAAAAAAAATAGTTTTTTATTGTGTTATAGAATTGCTCCATTATAGTTTTTAAAAGTGTAACTTTGAGATTCCAAAAACTTTATGGTTTTCTCTGCTTTTACCGTATACTCACAAGAAGTGCTTGTTTATTTTTGTCTTTTATTGACTGTGTGTGGTCAATGTGTTAAGGGCTCATGTGGAGCATGACTTTCTGATTTTTTTGATATTTGGAAATCATTGCCCTGGAACATCTGATCAGGCATCTGCAGGAAATCTTCCAAATCTGTCTTTCATCTTAGCACCCCAATTCTTATCTGTCTAAACACACACATTTATCTGTGATGTTTGTAGAAAGGTTTATTTCTCTTTAGGTTTTCCACAAGGGAAGTGGACACATCTAACGTTTGTGGATGGTCAGACTGGCTGAATGATTTTCAGTGCTTTGGTTATGACAGGCTCTGTTCCTTCTGCTAGGCTTACAGGCAGCAGAGATCTTATGTTAGCACCCACTGCGAATTAAATGACATGATTCCACCTGGGGACACACCAAAGTAACACTGCACAAATAAATCTTCAAGACACATTGGGATGATATTGATACAATATTGGTCTTAGTCAAAGATTTATTTAGTTTACTTTACTACTCTTTTTTTTGTCACATGATTCAGAGCCTATTCAGGAACAATGGCTACCAGGTGGAAATACACCATGAATGGGACAACAGTCTATGTAAACTCCTACTTTTAATAGTAAGGAGACCGTAAAATCTAGTGGAAACACATACTTTAGTAATATCTGCTCTGCTAAAGTGAAACCTTACAGAGAATTTATTGCTTATTTTATATTTAATTGTGTTAAATTAAATCATATGTAATAACAGTTTGTCATTTTATACCAAGACAGTGTGGAGAGATAAAGAAAAACTTATTTTTAAATGGAGGACATTTAACCTTGTTGGTTAAGGTGTTGGACTGATAACCAAAAGATTGTGGGTTCACTTCCCAGCACCACCAATTTGCCCTTTAACCAAGGTTACAAATATGGGGACAGGTCAACAAATAAGGGGCACAAATATGGGGACAGGTCAACAGGCTCAGCATAAACGCAAAATGTTATGGCAAAATGTCGAAACAATAGAGCATAACAGTGTAAATGAAATAATTGTAGGGTTCTTTGGTGAAGGGTATAAATGTTCAGTCACACATAATAACAAAACACACAAGGACAAGTTTATACAAGATAGATATGTACTTTTAAGACAAAATGCAAAAAATAAAACCAAATAGTCAGAGTCAATGCACACTGAGGAGAAAAACGGCACATTTAGCACATTTTGTTTACCCTGATTTCTATTTTTTTTTTTTTTAATTAAGGGCAGTTTAGGCAAAAAGCGCAATCCTGGCACATTGGGAACACGTGAGATGAGCTGGGGTTATTGTCATGAGGTAGACCCAAAAGGTTGGATGCAAGTGCAGACTTTAATAACCAAAACTGAAACAAAAATACGAATTAGCAAATGAATTGGAACAGCTATAAAAGCACTAAGGGGCACAAATATGGGGACAGGTCAACAGGCTCAGCATAAACGCAAAATGTTATCGCAAAATGTCGAAACAATAGAGCATAACAGGATTGAGAAATACTAGTCAAGAAATTAAAAAAAAAAATCCACAAAAACACAATAAACAGTTTAGCAACGTAACAAACGAAACCGATTGTAACCTTAAATCAAGGAGCTTAAACAGATGGTTATATAAAATAGGGGGAACAAATAAAGGTAAAAGAAATAAGAAGCACATTATAAAAATTTGGTGGCTTAATTTGGAAGCACTAATGGTTGTTGGAAATTTGTTCAAATTTATTTAAAGCTCAAAATTCAAATATCATTTGTGGGGAAAAAAACCTCCTCGTCTATCGCTAATGATAATCACGGTTTGCTTACATCCAATCCTTAAGCGTTGCTTTGGTGAATAAGCACAATCAAAGCAGATCAATACACAATCAATATAACCACCCTGTTTATTTCCTGCAAATCGACTCGGTAACAACAACCATCTGGACAAATTAAACTTTCAAATCAGAACATGCACTTCTCATGCAACATGCAACTTTAGTCTCAGGAGACAAGAAGCCGATGATAACAGCATAACAAAGCTTCATTAAATTATTCCTACTATGGATCACATGAGATCACGGAGATGTTCTCGGAGAAAGAGCAAATGACACAAAAATACTGTGTGTGCCCCTTATTGTGCCTAGTGAGCCAAATCACATTAATTATAACCAATTGGCAGGCAGAGTGACAGCAGTTCTTCCATGGCTGTTGGTAATTGCATGACTGCACCAGAAAAGTGCTGGCACCTGGGAAGTCTTAACTCTAAAGCCAAAAGTGGATGCGTATTTCCATTCTTCTATCTTTTTCCCAACAGATGTTTCACACAGCAATCATCCATAGTAAGCAATCATAGGTGAAAATCCCAGTGCTGTTGGATATGCTGATGGCAATTCATTCTTTGAAATCTAATGATTCCTGAATTCCACTTGAGGTGTGTTCCCTGCTGCAATTTCAGACTATTTTCAGTAATGCCTTTCTAGCTAAAAAGAATGCATATCTCTCTATCATAAAAGCCCAACAAACGGAGCCGAACGTCTTCCATACATTTTAGAAATGGATTTAAAATTTAGATGCTATAAAACTATTACTGTTTGACTGCAAAACAATTTATTTATTAATTTTCCTTATTGAATTAACCCTTTGTTAGCGCTTCAGCTTCTGTGTATTGAAGATAAAACTAAATGTTTAATTCAATTCAGTTTTTATTTGTACGGCGCTTTTTACAATGGTCATTGTCTTAAAGCAGCTTCACACAAAGATAATTATCAAATGTGAATGAAACAGAAATCAGTTTGTCCCCGATAAACAAGCCGGGGGCGACGGTGGCAAGGAAAAACTCCCTGAGACGGTAATAGGAAGAGGAACCAAACTCAACAGAGAACCCATCTCTGTTTTATCATTTGGGTGATAAACAGGCAGCAGGAATTATGCAGTCAGACTGCAGTCACACAGAAAACAGCTGGAGCATCTTCATGGCAGAGTGGAAGTGTCCTTAGTCACCATGGTAATCAGACGGGAGACGGGTCACCAGGAACGGTTAGACAGGGTCTGGATGGGGTCTGGATCACTTGCAGCTCAGGAGTGGGATATGTAGCTCAACAGAGAGAGAGAGAGGAAAAAAAGAAGGAAGGAAAGAAAGAGTCACAGTGTTGATTGCTTAAGAAGCCTGATCACGCTCTACAAATTTGGAAAAGTAATTTATGTTTTGTAAACGATATAAATATTCATTATAACTCGATGACCACATGTTTTGGTTCAATGATCAGCCTGTGAATTTAGCCCCCTTTATGTTGTTTTTAAATGTTGCATCAGTCGAAAATGTTGCTAAAAGCAGTTTCATGTTAAGAAGCAGCAGCATCGCATCTGAGCTCTTTGGTTTCATTAACAACCTTTCACAGCTTTCCGGAACTTTCTATAGCAAAGGTTTCGAGAACATTTATTTTCGTTACTAAAAACGAAAAATACTTTTTTCTATTTTTTTTTTAGCCTAGACCTACAGTTTTAATTGCAATTATAAGATTACAAAACTAATAATACTTTCATAGTAAGTTCAGAATTACAAGAATAAAGTCAAAGTAATGTAAGATTCATTCATCCGTCCATCCATTCATCTATCTTCTATACCTGCTTATACCTAATTCAGGGTCATGGGGATCTGCTGGAGTCTATCCCATCCATCTTTGAAAGAGCGAAAGGCAGGAGGGGGACACCCTGGACAGGTCACAAGTCCATCACAGGGCCACACACACTCTCACACTGATTCCGATGGGCAATTTAGAATCATCAATTAAATTAACATACATGTTTTTGGACTGTGGGAGGAAAGTACCCAGAGTTAACCCACACAAGCACGGAAAGAACATGCAAACCCCAGACAGAAAGGCAATCGAACCCGGGCCTTCTTGCTGTAATATTTTGGGAATAGTCCAAATTACAAGAATTGCTGGAAAAAAGGCTTAGCTGTATACAAATCAACTGACTGGCTGCTGTGCAGCTGCTTTTTACTTTGTCTAATTCTTTTTCCCTATGTTTGCATTGTGGTTTGTATTGTTCTTTTTATTTATTACACAGATATTATCTTACTTATCGTATCTCATCTATGAAGTCATAGGATCTCATCCCACAATAAATACAGATTTGGTCCGTGGGAAAGTTTTGGACTAAAAGCAAAAAAAATTACTTTGTGAAAACACTTAAGTTCAGAAAGGTTATGGTCCAAAGGTTATCCTTCTTCGACACGAAGGGAATGTTTTGGCTTTGTGAGCACAAATTGCAGTTTTTGGCTTGTGACATGCTGCATACTGTATTGCCCTGTATTGTGACCCCTGTGTCACCATGTCAAAGACTTTTGTTTGTGCCAAACATGCGGGGGCAACATATGGTGAGCTTGTGATTATGTGTGAGTACATGTGTATTGTGTTTTCGAGGTGAGGTGACTTAAGAGGTTAGCATTAGCATATAATACAAAGATAAAAAAATTGACTGCAATATGGTGCACAAATAGAAAACCAGCTTGGGAACAGAAAGCAAAGGTTTGATTCGAAAATGCTAAGCGATTCCCCATCTCTCCTCTAATAAATTATTCAGCATAGAGGAGGCAGTGGTCAAACTATTCACAGAGGACCCAGAGTGTTAAAACCCTCACAATATGAATCGTTTTTATTTTGATTCGGGAGATGGTCTTCGAACATTGTACTTACTGCATTGATTACATGCATGAGTGTTGGAAAGCCCGACTCTCACATCTATGTGTTTTTGAACATCATATTTCAATTTTTTCAATTTTATTCCAATTTTACTTTTGTAACAACATCCACACTTCTGGAAACAACAAAATAATTTATGACAGGCAGCACTGATGTAAAGTGAGGAGGTGTGACAAGTTCGTTGCAAAGGTTTTTAGTACATTTACATTTACAGCATTTGGCAGACGCCCTTATCCAGAGTGACTTACATTAATCTTCCTATTTATGCAACTGAGCAATTGGAGGTTGAGGGCCTTGCTCATGGCTAACGGTGGTGGTTGGTGGTGCTGGGAATCAAACCCTAGTCTTTCTGGTATCAGTCCAAAACCTTAACCACTAAGCCACCACTTTCCCACCACTTAGTATGATGGAATCAGAGTCAGGACCCTGCACAGATTTTTCACTCTAATCATGACACACTATGTATTAATAGAGCTATTACTGGGTTAGCTGGAAACGTGTTTGGGTGTCTTAATTACAGTCATTCTAGACAACTGTGTGGCTTCGATTTGTGGCAACAGTTTGGCACAATTCATACTTATACACACATACTTATGGTTGGGCTGCCATAAACTTTTGGCCACATGGTGTATTTCATTGTGGTTTTGGGTTGATTTTTGATAGATTTTTTTTTAATATAGAAAAACATTACTGTGGTCAGTGGTTTAAGCAGAGCACATGTGTCAAAGTCTTTAGAGATTCGCTGTCACTATAAATAAGTCATACAGAGTCTATAAGCATCCATCCAGACCCCTGGACAGACGCCGGGCATTGACAGTAAATTAACCCTGAACCCTAACACTACCCACACACTTCCCAAAGCTTGACTTCTGATTTGTCAGCATCATTAGCATAAGTGCAAGATAAACGCCAGGAAATGTAACCTAACTTGCTTCTTTTATTGTTTTTATTCCTTTAACTTGGCCAAGACTGTTTGTGATCATAAACCCCTCATCGATTTGTTTGGACATAATAAAATTTAGCATTCGCAGCATTTGGCATGACACCCTTATCCAATGAGCTCATTTTTATCTAAGTGGGAAAGGGTTAAGGGCCTTGCTCAGGTGCCCAGCAGCGGCAGTTTGGTGGTACAGGGATTTAATATATGATTCTCTAATCAGCAGTCCAACACCTTAACAACTGAGCCACCAGTGTCCACCACTTTAGCACTGTCTGAATGTTGCTCATGAATTTACATTCACTCATTTACTTGACAGACATCATTTTTTTATGCTCAGTCTCCCTTCTAATTTACTTACCAATGGTACTTCACCTTATAAAATTCTTCTGGGGTAAAAAATACTTTCAAAAAGCATCCAAACTCAGTAACAGTATCCTGTATTAGCTTATATGAAACAGCACATCCAGAGACAACGCTACCATATTTAGAAAGTGACCTTGCTTCAAACAAAAAATTAAAAGGGAAGAAAATTGCATTTGACTCCTACTAACTCGTCTAACTGACCTTTATAAGAATCCTTGTGATTATCAGGTTATTAAGTATTTTGATTATCAGGTTCATTTACTAAATTTGACTCATTACATGAGGTAAAACGTACTCGTGGCATTTAAGCATGATTCTCATCATCGTCTATTCATCCAAGCATGCCAACATCTAGAGTGAAATTATGACATTTTTACATATTTAAAAGAGTTCTAGCACAGCACATTTACGGCAATGTTGCTTTAGCATTGTGCTAAAGAAACTGCAGACATTTTGTCAGCCAAATAAATTAATTAGTCTAATCTGACACATTTTTGCAGACATCTCACATACTTACACATTAATGCCCAACGTCTCATAGGCTCAATTTACTCACTATTCATCTACCCACACACTCACACTTCTCATCCACACACTGATGCTCACAGTCTTTTGCATACATTTCTATGACACTGTCTGCATCTGTACTGCAGTATTACTGCTAGTTATCACCTCTATATCAGTCATTTTAACCCTGTGGTTTTAGACTATGAACTCTTCTTGATTAAATCAACCCCCCCACCCCCAACACACACACACACACACACCCACACACACAACACACACACACACACACACACACACACACACACGTTGTATATAGCCAAAAAGTTTGTAGACATTTTACCAGCATACCAACAGAGGTGGATTTTTATTAAACCGTTGAAGCGGTAGCTTAGAGGTTAAGGTGTTGTACTGCTAATTGAGAGATCAGGGTTCGATTCCCAACACCACCAGGTTGTCACTGCTGGGCCCCTGAGCAAGGCCCCCACCCCCTAATTGCTCCAATGTATAAAGGTAATAAATGTAAGTTAAGGGCGTCTGCCAGATGCCTTAAATGTGAGCACAATTGTCTAGAATGTGTTTGTAGGTTGTAGCAACGGATTTTCTCCGGCATTGTTTAATTTATTATCTGAACTAAAAGGCTCAAACCTGTTCCAGCATAACAATCCCTATGTGCACAAAGCCCAAACAGTTGGTATGAAAAAAAATTGGACCCTGATTTCAACTACACTGAACACCACTGAAATGAACTAAGATCACAAAAACACCAACATCAGTGTCTGAACACTCTAATATGTTTGCGGCTAAAGGTTATTAAAGGAGTATTAGTGAGATTAACTCTAGAATAGAATGTTTTGCCACTATAGTGTATAGATTATCTTGAATTTATAAACAAAATTAGAAAACGAAAGTGTTAAATATGTATCACTCAAAACCATGAAATAAAGCTTGCTGGAATACTGAAAGACAAGTGTTTGTCTTTGCATTAATGAGCCCACCAAATTAGCATTAACCATCAGCTCTTATTAGTGTATCGTGTAATGCGAGACGCCATTAGAGTGCGAGAAATATTTCCTGTAAAAGCACAACATTCTTACTTTCTTTCGTAAAATGTGATTCAGATGAGCTATCTAAATGCTAAATACAAAAGTTCTCTGGAGGACCGAATGGCTTACAATGTCCTGTTTAGATGGATGATAAGAAACAAAAATGCTAATTGTTTTGTAAATAAATACTCTGGTGTTGCAGAATGCACACTGAATTGTAATTACAATGCCACAAACAGATTATACCATTCATTTTAGACTTTAAGTACTCAAGCCTCAAGCAGGTTAGTATTTTTTTTTTTGTATTCGTATAGCGAAGAGTTTTTACAATATGTTTTTACTTAATAAAATGCATAAAAGCCAGAAAGACCTACCAATATTGGCACTTCCTGTATGGAAATTACATCATTTGGGATCTCTACATGGTCACAGAGCGCTTACAGAGAGAGGCTAATGCAGCTAAGAGAGTCAATACTATAAAAATTGCACAATTCACATGATCAGCAAAAAAGGTCAAGACAAAACACAGGAAAACTGTGACAGAAGCCAGAACAAAGACCAAAAAAACTGTATTGTTAGAAACTAGCTAGTACTACTACACTAAACACATTCTTTAAACTGTTGCTAACTAATGCAGGTACTTTTTTAATACACTACATTGACAAAAGTACTAGTACAACTGACCATTATATTCATATGTGTATTTAAACATCTTACTCCAGATTGGGTATCAATCTTGCTTCTATACTAACCTCCAAACTTCAGGAAATGCTTCCCGTTACATTATAAACTCTATTATAATCCATTAGATAATAAAGATCAGGCAGTGATGTTTGTTAAGGAGGTCTGGGGTTCTGTCAGAATTCTGTTTGAATCTAAAGGTGTCCAGTGGGGTTAAGGTCAGTGGTCTGTGCAGGACACTTGAGTTCTTGTACATTAACTATAACACAAGGTCTTCACAGAGATAAAGGGATTTGTTAACAGGGACATTGTTATGTCAGAACACTGGTTAAAGTCCCCAACTAAACAAGCCAGAGGCGACAGAGGGAACCAAAGGAACCAAAATTCCATCGTGACAAAATGGAGAAAAAAATCCTTAGGAGAAACCAGGATCAGTCGGCGGGCCAGCTTAAAATAAGAAAGAAACAGACTTATGTTAGCGTAGATGCCATGCTACGTTTCCAAAAGGGCGAAAGGTAGAAGGTGTACACTCTGGACAGGTCACCAGTCCATCATAGGGCCACACACACACACTCACACACACCTATGGATAATTTAGAAATACCAATCAACCTAACATACATGTTTTTGGACTGCAGAAGGAAACCGGAGTACCCAGAGTAAACACAAGATCCCTGGACCTTCTTGCCACACATTACGAGTCTGATTGATCTGATTAATCAAATAAATTGGTACCTAAGGCTTTGAGTCTCTTATGTTTTTGACCATGCAGGAAATAGTTAGCTATTTTATCTACACTTACTAACACTTACATAGAACAAATAAATGGTATAATTTTTATTTTGCATTTTTCTATGATAATCTAGCAACAAGATAACTGAGGAGGCGGTCATCCTGCAGCAACCGGTCAAAGTAAATGAAGAGAAGGATCCATAAATCCTGATTCAAATAAAGCATTAGGTTATTTTTTAATGGAATAAGTCCATATTGCTTGTCTTTATTTTCGACATAATTGCTGTCTGTGGTCCTGTGTAGCATTGGTTTCAGTTATTTTTTATTTACTTTATCTGGATTTCCCAGTACATATGCGGTTGTCTACTGATCAGAACACTAGCAAGCCTAGAAAGATATTTTTTTCCTAAGATGAAAGGTGTCAGTAAATTTATTTTAAAATAAATTTTTGGAGTTTGACATTATTTAACAGACACTGTTAGGTTTTTACTTTGCCGCGAGCGTTAGCGATTCGAGCTTCACTTGATCGTGACTTTGAATCACAATAAACCCTTTTCCCCTTAATCAAATCAGCATCATTAACTTGCCGATCAATATCTCTGGAGTAAATATAATGGAATACGCTGAGCACGTTCTCTCTCTTGATTACTCGCAGCATGTAGTCGGTGCTACAATGGCACCGTTTGGAGCTCATTGCAGAGGGTAAGATGAGCAGTGCGGAATCAAAGGAGTAACATAAAGCACAGTATTAATGCCGGGTTGCGAATGTTGAAGGTTCTTTATTGACAGGCCAAAGTAATGGAGAGACACAGTGTTTTGATACACACTTGTTGAGTTCAAATGTAATGCAAAGTAAATTGTTTTGTAACAAAAAGAACATTAGGATTATTGTAAATAAAGGTTTCACTGAGTGGCACAACAACATGCCTGGCTGGAAAGTGTATATGGGGGGGTTGATAGGATGTGTGTGTGTGTATTAATGTGACACGAAGACGGAAAGACGAGAGAGAGATTAGTGAAAGCTCGGCTGACAAGCACATTTACCTCTGCCACTTATTTCTAATTTCTTTCTCCCACTATCTTATGGATTACAAGCAGAAGCCGGGCTTCCTGGGATAAGAACAAGCAATAAATGAGAAAGAAATAAAGATAGCAGCAGAGGCAGAGAAGGACAGGAAGTATAAAAAAAAAAAAAAACACGAGCAAGATGAAAGGTAGAGATAATAAGGTAATTTTTTTTTCTTTTGATATCATTATAATTGTGTGGATTAATTTAATGTAGAGTCCAAATAATTAACTTATCTGAACTGTACGTTTAAAATTTACTTCAAATATGAAAACATGCTATCAAAAACAGCCTATGCTTTAATAAAAATAAATTTTAATTGAATTTGATTACTTTCGGGCAGCATGGTGGCTTCAAGGTTAACACTGGTTGGCCGCCCACCTCACAGCAAGAAGGTCCCGTGTTTTTTTGATTCCCAGGTAGGAGGTTGATTTCTGTCTGGAGGTTTGCATGTTCTTCCTGTGCTTGCTTGTGTGGGTTTACCTTAACCGTATCCCTTATACTATACTCCGGTACTCCCTGGACTCCGGCTACCTCCCACAGTCCAAAAACATGTATGTTAGGTTGATTGGTAATTCTAAATTGCCCATAGGAGTGAGTGTGAGTGTGTGTGTGGCCCTGTAATGGACTGACAACCTGTCAGGTTGTACCCCTCCTCCTACCCCTCCTGCCTTTCATCTCCCTTTCCCCCTTTCAGAGAACAGCTGGGATAGACTCCAGCAGATCCCTGTGACCCCCCGAATTAGGGAATAAGCATGGTAATATGAAGATGAAGATGAATGATTAAAATACTTTTACAGAAACAAGAAAAAAATTTAATTGATATTTTGCTCACTGGTTAAAGTCTTGAACTGCCATTAGGAAGATTCTAACTGACACTGTGAGGGCCCCTGAGCAAGGCCCTTAAACCCTCTCAACTGCAAAAAATGTAATATATTATGTATCAGCTAAATGTCAAACATGTAAATGAAATGCAAATTTATGCGAAATGTATAATATATATATATATATATATATATATATATATATAGTTATATATATATATATATATAATGTAAGTATGTTTGTAAACTCTTTTAGAAAGCCACCATCATCTTAATAACTGTAAAGAGTTTCCCACTAGACCACCAAGTTCCGTTCCGCAGCCCGGAACTTTCGCATACTTTGTATGTATTAGTTTGTAGTGTGTGTAGTATGTAGTACGTGCTTTCGGTTTGTTCTTCCCAGTCCTGTCATCGGTTCATTGTTCTCTCATTGTGTCCAGGTGTTGCTTATTTCCCTCAATCGATCTGTATTATATACACCTCTGTGTCTCTGTCAGTCCTTGTCTCGGGATGTTGTCATTTCCTTCGTCTATCTCTCTTGCTAAATACTCTCCCTGATAATGCTAATTCCTTTCCTTTGTTTCCTAGTCTAGGTCAGAGATTCATCCTATGTTTGTTTCCTAAGTTTGTCTTAAGTTATAGTTATAAAAAAAAAAAATTATATATATAAATATAGAACAGGTGTAACCCAATAAAATAAACGTAATAGATTTATTTTTGTTGGTTCTCAGGAAGGGCTAACAATAGTGCTTAAAATTTGTAAAGCCTGTACAATTTTCCATTAGTTTTTTTGCATCGGTACCAAAAACATCATTAGATATTTGCACAAGTCCCAGACGCAGACAAAGTGACCCCGATCAAACATTTGTTATTTCAGGAGTAGCAAAAGTATGTAAACCTTTACTGCCAGTATCTTTGGTGACTTCCAGTGCAGCGATTACTACAGGAAAATGTTAATAAGTCCTATTTTTTCCTAAAGTATAGTATTTTTTCATGTGGGTTTGGTCAGTAGAAATATTATTGTTCCTTGTGCATACAATAAACAATAGGAGGGTTTTATATCGTTATTTAAAGCTATTAAAAAAAATAAAACATCCCTTTAGTAACACCTTGTGTAGTAATAAGGTAAAAAGTGCAGACGGTTTTCACACCAGGCTGCCAGTTAAAAAAAAGTTCCAGCAGGCAGAGCTGGCTCATTAAAGCCTGAAGACTAGCACCTTGTGTCATAAGTCTGTGCTTTAACTGGAAATAGGCTCGTAAGTAAGCAAGGCTGAGAAATGCGACAGGCTGTCCTCATTTAAAAGTGTCTGGATAAGCACAATCAGGCATGATTAAACTTCCGAGTCTCTGCTAGCTCTCCATTAGCTCATGCTGGAGCTATTTGCCTGAGTGACACCCCACTGTTTTAGTAACACAAGAACACACACTTGCAATCTATCTATCCATCAATCCTTCTCTGCCTCTTTTTCGGCACATTTCAGAGCCTCTCACTCAGTCGTTGCCAATCCAGTGGCACCACTTAGCATCCTGCTGCTAGAGCATCTGTATGAACAGCACTATGTTCAGGCTCTGCAGGTGTGAGAATAAGGAATAAAATATCTCAGAGTCATATCAAAGTGCTGTGCAGCCTGTTTTTTTTTTTTGCTATAGTTCTAAACTAGCCCTAAATTTGTCTAGTAATGTTTTTTTTTCTGTAAAAAACATTCTATGATTAGTTTAAAGGGGGCCATGGGAAGTCTATGGGAAGATTTGTTTTAAGTAATAATGATGTATGATATTTACACACACCTTTTGTTTGAACAGACAAAATTGTCTTTAAATCTCACAATTCTGTGAAGAATCTGACGAAGAAGGATTCATGTTGCAAAGAGTGGTTTTATCACGACAATCCAAAAACGTAGTTACAAAACAGGCAGAGGTCAGTAAACAGTAAAAGGGGGAAAGTGGTGGCTCATGATAAAAGTGTTGGACTACCAACCCAAAGACTGTGGGTTCGATTCAAGCCACGACTGTTAGGCTCCTGAGCAAGGGCCCAATTGCTCAATATATAAAGAGATAAATGTAAGTCGTTCTGATTAAGGACATCTGCCAAATGCTGTAAATGTAAATGTAATTCAATATAAACTTGGCAAACAAATCAAAATCACTAGACAGAGAAGCATAAACGTAAACCGGACAAAGATCAAAACCGTGAAGACATAAACAGACATGAAACGCTTGGTATGTAGCACAGCCAGCAACACTTCGCAGTGTGCTCTGGAAAGTGGCTAGCTTATGAAGCTAACCAAACAGGAAGTGTGCGAGTGATTCAGTACACAGGTGATGGCGCCCTCTGGTAGGGGGAGGGAGGAGTCATTACAGATACATTTGCATAGTTTAGCAGACACTCTTGTCCAGGGTGAGGTACAAAAGTACGTTGAGTGTCATCATTAAACAGCTCAATACTGATACATTAGATCACAAAACGAAGTGTAACAACTGTTGCAAAGATAAAAAAAACAATAGATCTAATACAATAAATGAATGTAAATTGTCATGTGTCCGGTATTCGAAAAAAAAATTTGGCTCTTTAACTGTCCTTGACTGTTCTGACATTAGTATGAAGTTCATTTTAACATTACCATTAACCTTTGCAGCATTTAGCTGAAGCCCTTATCCAGAGCTACTTACATTTATTTATTTTTTTATATAGCTGAGCAATTGGTGAAAAGTGGTTAAAGGCCTTGCTCAGCGGCCCAGCAGTGCTGCTGGGAATCCAACCCTAATCTTCCAAATCACCACTGCGCTACCACTTCCACTATCTTGGTGCCAGAACACACAAAAGTCTTGAGGCAGACCTACCTTGCGTTTTAGGGGATGGTGGGGCCAGTCGAGTAGTGCTTGTCTGTCCAGAGGAGCGTAGTGTGATGCGAGGAGTGATGAGTACTTGGAGGTAAGAAAGTGCTGTTCCAATTTTGGCTCTGTAGGCAAGCAACAATGTAGTTGATGAGTGCAATTTGTCCTCTACAGATGATTTTGATTCATCTGTAGAGAACAATTTGCACTTAGTCGTGGACCTGCCAGGAGCGAGTTATTTAGAAATGACAGGAGACTGCACAAGAAACTGAGTGGCCTTAGTAGATTAAACAGTTAAGTTGTTAAATGTATTGAATAAATCTCTTCTTTTTATGACCCTGTGACCCCCCCAACTGACCCCACTCTGACCCTTTCACCCTCCAAATGTCATTATAACATGATTTACCAGCATGAGACATTAAAGACCAGGAAATGTAAAGAGATACCTCTGAGATCACACTCCTTCTTTAGCACAATTTTTATACACACTTTTATAGGGTGTAAGCGTCCTCACACACAAACACAAAAACCACTTAAAATGACATCAGTTACATTATAACATTCTGTAAAACAGTGTAATGTCTGGACACCAAGTTTATATTTCTCTGATGATCTCATCTACACAAGAAAATTGGTTTAATCTAATCTAATTATCACTGTTTGGTTTGTTTGAATTGACGAAATCTTCCAGCTTGTCCAAACACGACAGTGCGCGTAAATCACTTTATCGTGAAAATAATAGCAAGTAAATTTAGGCTGATAGTTAAGACGGCACATAGAAATGAATTAATGGTCTTTGTCACACACAAAAATAAATAAATAATTGAATTCGGGAATTCAGTCTAACTATTAATTACTTGTAAGTCGTAATAAAGATTCGCTGATATGTGCCATCCACGAATTCAACTGTCCTGTGAAAAGAAAAAGAGAATCTTATTGATAATATAGACAATTATATCAGATTATACACACAAAAAGCTTTATATTCAGCTTATTAAATCAGCAAATAGCTTTTAGAACCTTCAACGTTTAAACAAAATGAATGTACTAGTCAAATAAACGATTGAGAGAAATGGGAGAGAAATATGCGGAATGAGACTGATGAATGCTGTGTTTTTTATGGAAATACTTACACAGCTCTGAATTTTTAATAGCTGGCTGCTGCGACTGAACTGACATTGATTTTAGACGTTTATGTCTATAAATTAACGTGTCGGACTAACGCTCACTTCGGTTTAAGAAGATTATGTGAACAGAATATGCTGAAGAGCTCAATGTGGAAATGTTCATCTTTTGTGTGTGTAAAGGGAGGTTTTCTACTAACCACTCCACAACAATTTGTGTTGTTCGTATCGGACACCATACAGCCAAAGGTTTTGTGGACCATTTAATGTATTAGCACTTCCATAACTGTGCTAATAACCTTTGCTAGAAAGTTGGAGGCACATGGTTCTCTTGAATGTCTAAATGTTATAGTGTCGAGATATTTACTTAACTGTGGTAAAAGATGGTGACAATTATACAGCCTCCACTGCCCAGGGGGCCACACAAGAGTCCAACAGTTGTACTATAAAGGTCCCCGATATATTATAATTATATATAGTCTTATCAGTTGCATGCCAGAGATTTAATGAAAACCACAGAAAACTGCAATTTGATGAGGAAGTGGTAGAGTACTGGTTAAGATATTAGACTGATAATCGGAAGATGTATGTTTTATTGACAGCACCAGCTGCCCTGAGCAGGGCCCTTAACTCCTGGATAAGGGAGTCTGCTGAAAATATCTGCTTTTCATCCGTTTTTTTCAATGCCATTTCTTTCTTTTCGACCTCTGCCCTTATTTTTCACCGCTTTTCCCTACATTTTTCCTTCAAATCTGCTTTTCACCCTAGTCCCGTGTAGCAGTGTTTTAGTCCGATACAGAGTATTCAGTCACTGACAAACATCTGAGATCTATGATTTTTGGTAGATGCCCAATCCCTCAAGTGATTTCAATACATCCTAACATTGTTTTACTGAGAGGGTTCAAGGTAGAGTTTGTACATTGTGAGCAGTTAGCAAGCCAATGGGGGGGAGTAGCAATGGAATGGCGTTTCAGAGGCAGACCTAATAAAACCAAGTTGCAGTAGGGAAGAAATGAAATAAATGGTTTGGTCCTTTTCAATGTTATAAAGTGAAGTTTTTTTTTTATTAACTTTTCTAGCTTCTGGTGGCAGAATTAGTCACTTTAAAAGAAAAAAGTTAGTTTCATTTTGCTGGGATTTTTAGATTTTTAAACATTAAACCATTAATAAGATGTTTGTCACACATGCAAGTGGAAGGATGAGTGTCCCATTTGAGGATGTGCTTGATTTAATTTAAGTTGAGGGGAAAAACATAAATGGACTAAGTTCTAAGACTGGAGGTACACAACTTAAAGTCTGATATAGCAGATACAAAGCAGGTTCTGTGAAATGTTCCATTCTGAAGCTGGAGTGTTTAGGATCGGTGGTTATGCTTCAGTTGACTGGGGGTTATGCTTCAGTTACTGGCAGTTCCAAAGCCTTCCCACCACACCACAGCCACAACTGAGGATTTGGATTGCAGTGTTTTAACATCAGTCTACAAATGACCAGAGAAAATTATATGCAGATAAAATAGCCACAGTTGCAGGAATTATTTTGTTTTAAAAAAGTGCCATAATTTAACTTAAGTGTTTAATTGAGCTTATGCAGAACTCTGAGGACTATTCCAAATCAGCCCTATTCTAAATTCTCAGGCCGAAGGAGTCTGTTCTAATAGAATAATGCAATACAGCCCTCTAGTGTTACAAAGGCAGTAACACCACAACCATTTTTGCAGTACTTGGGGGAGCCAGACCTATAGAACCCACATAGAACCCACAACCCACCCCACCCTCTTGGTGTTCCTTTTTCTTTCTTTTTTATTGTGAGAACTTAATCAGACTTAATCAGCAAAACAAAACTGCATTAATCGAGTCAACAATGTCAGTCATTAGGAGGCAACAATAAACAGAATTTTAATACATTTTAAGAAGATATGTGGTGTCATATTGAAATATACAACCACCAACCAAAAAGACACATTTAAATAGAAATGTTTATTAATTATTTATATTTTTAAAAATAGTGTTGAAAATAAAAAATAACAAATATTCAGTTTATTGTGTTGAAAATATTAACTAGAAGCAGATTTCAATAAGTAAAGCATCCTGATTTCTCTCACTTATTTTTAGAATAAAAATTGTCATGACATAAGAGCTCATACCGGCTAGAGTTACCAAATGACTGCCTGTTACAGTTACATTGAGTTATGAGGCAAATGCTCAATAGATATACAAAAGCTATAGTATAAACACACATCAGAGCAAAAATAATTATAAAAGTCTTTATTTGTCCCATAACCTGTACAGCACAGTGAAATTTCTTTCTTTGCATATCCCATCTTAGAAAATTGGGGTCAGAATACAGGGTCAGCTATGATACAGCACCCTAGGGTAGTAAGGGTTAAGGGTTTTAGTCAAGGACCCACCAGTGGCTGACTGGTGGTGGTGGTGGGGCTTGAACCCAGGACTTTCTAGTCTTTTTACATCTTAACACCTTAACCAGTTGATCCCCCCCACTGCTCAGACACAATCGAATAACAAGGTACAGGTAAGTAAAAAAAACTTTTTGCAGATTTTTGCATTTTTGGGGGAAATGTCTGTAGATTGTTTTTTAGAAAGAAATTGTTGAGATGGAAAAACTCATTTCAGCACTCCCAAGTAAAGCCATGTCTTCTTTCAGAAAAAGACATCTATACGGCAGTCTAATATCCTCTAAGAGACTTGGGAGATGAATGAAGATAAGGATTTGATGATTTAGTACGCAACAAGATTGAGGATGAACTGTAGGTTAAAATGGCTTTGCTGTGTTATGAAATGTCATTTTTCTCTTTTTTTCCCCTGTACAGAGGAACAGCAGCAGTAAAAGCAGCTAAAGACATGTCGATTATTGAATAAACATATTGGAACTACGTTAAACAGGCAAAATGATACACTTTCCATCATGCAGTGAAAGGATTTTTTATGACAAGATTCAAGTATAAAGAATGTTTTATCGGCATGTCAAATACACACGTCCGTGCTGCCAAACCATCGCTACAAACCAAACAAACAAGAATTACAAATATAACAATTAAAAAGTATTAAAAGAAAAAAAGAAAAGAAAAGCAAAGAAAAAAGGAAATAAAAGCAAAGAAAAAAAGAAAAGAACGGAAATTTAAAAAAAAAGAAAACAAATAAAAAAAAAAGGAAAAGAGGAGGTAGTATCTCAGTGGTTAAGGTGTTGGACTGCTAACCAGAATATTGTGGCTTTAATTCCCAGCACCACCAAGTTACCACCATTGGGCCCCTTACATTTACATTTCTGCCATTTGGCAGATGCCCTTATCCAGAGCAATCTACATCTATTTCAATGATACAACTGAGCAATTGGGGGTTAAGGGTCCCACAGTGGTAACTTGGTGGTGCTGGGAATCAGTTTAGCAGTCCAACCTTAACCACTGTGCTACCACTTCCCTGTGCTACCACTTCCCACTTAACTAATTAATAAATTAAATAAACGTAACTCGCTCTGAATAAAGGAAACTACCAAAGGCCTTAAATGGAATGGAATGGAATGAAAAAAGAAAAAGAAAAGAAAAGAAAAGAAAAGAAAAGAAAAGAAAAGAAAAGAAAAGAAAAGAAAAGACTAAAATATGTAAAAGTTGGTTCAATTTATAAAAGTCAAAGATGTGTTTTTTTCCGGTCACCCACTGATTCTTACCTACTCTTCCTGTGTGTGTGTGTGTGTGTGTGTGTGTGTGTGTGTGTGTATATATATATATATATATATATTGTGCTGTGTTCCCCCAGTAGGTGGAGCAATTTTAGATTAGATTAGATTCAACTTTATTGTCATTGTGAAAGGTAGATGTACAGAGCCAATGAAATGCAGTTAGCATCTAAGCAGAAGTGCATAAGTGGCTTATTTACAATAAATAGCAGTGTAATAAATAATAAATAATGGTATGGGGTTGATAATTACAGAGGTGGGGGTAAATAATGTACAGAAGGTATATGGATAGAATATAGAGGTGTAACAATAGATAGTTATAGATCGTGCAAAGATGCATAATGATAAAGTAGTGCAAAGTACAGAAAGTGGCAGTGCAGTAGTAATTAATACTGTATATCAGCTGTTCAGTGCAGAAACAGCCACAGGAAAGAAGCTGTTTTTCTGTTTGTGCCACTCTGGGGCATCGGTCCGTGGTTGGGGTGAGAGGGTTTTTTGTGGGTTGAAAGTAAGTTAAATTAAATTGGTTGGTATTTAGTGCATTAAGGAAGGAATAGCAGCTGTGTCTACAATTCTGTATTCAGTGAACACAGCTGGCACCGTCGGGGCAGTCAGGACTGTCGGTGTCTCCTTGTCTCCAGGGACAGAGACTACTTAAATAGTCAAAAATGGAACTGAAAGTTAATTGAAATAAAAATTAAATCAAGTTATTAAGTATTAAGTGTTGTTTGCATAATTAAAACAATACAGCACATGAATACAATTAAAAGTGTAAAATGTGCACAATGTCTGTATTTTGAAAGTTTATTTTGTGCGATAATTCAACCACGCAAGTGATCATCTTTACATTTAATGTAAATTAAACTAGATAAAAATGCTCTCCAAATATTTAAAAAGCACACATATCATTAGATCGCTGGCACATCAATGTAAATCTTTTATTCTGCGTAATTAGCTTTTGATTTAAACATAGACTTATTTTCAAGCCTTTAGCATAAGATGCTGTTATTCCGCTGCTATCAGATATTAAAGGCGTGTAAGCAGTAATTAATTGCTTGTCTGAGGTTTAGTTATGTCTGTCAATAAATCATCAGCGGGAGATTTATTTAACTTTCTATTTTCTGAAGACGAAAGCGTGGGTACTTCTAAACGTGAAATGACTTTATTAAAGCATTTGCTTAGAGATCTGATGGAAAACAGGCTCATGTTAGAAGAGAGACAGAAGACAGTAACAGGTAATGAAATGAAAATTTCTCCACCGCACACAGAGATGTGTCTTTTGGTGTTACTTTGTTATTCTTTATGGTGAGATCTTTGCTCCTATTGAGTAAATCAGCAGGACAATAATGTCCGCCCTAGAATAGAGTAGGTTGTGTGGCCCATCACTGGACCAAACCAATTTTGCTATGTCCCCACACAACCCACTTGGTCCATATACAGCAATGAATTACAATCCATGACTGGACCAGGTCTGGTTGGCAGAAGTCGGGCCACATATGATCCATGACTTTTGCGGGACCTAAAAAAATTGATTCCAAATGTTGGCCTTAACAAAAAGTTTTTTTTCACCTGCCTAAACCAAAGGGGAAGTGGTGTCTGCCAAATGCTGTACAATGTAATGAAGTAAAAATGTAACTCATGAAATAAATGTTCATCCTTAATTGTATCAGTGTGTGGTGGCCTAGTGGGTCGCATGTCAATGTACCCATGTTTGTATCTAACATTTACATCATTTGGCAGACGTTCTTATCCAGAGTGACCAAGTATCTTTTACAACTGAGCAATTGGTGGTTGAGGGCCTTACACAGGAGCCCAACAGTGGCAGTTTGGTGGTGCTGGGAATCGAACCCTGATCTTCCAATTAATTCAAAGTTGAACATGTTTCAGAATTGAAATAAGTTTTTGGATAAAACCTTGTTGATATAAAGTATTAAACTCACGTTGCAAACAGGAAGATGGGAAACAGCTGCCTATGAATATATTATCATGCGTGGCCCACAGTTCTATATTTTTCATCTGGGTTAAATAATACACTTAACAGCTGCCTCCTTAAAGCTGTGGCGGATTCATGGCTAGAGGTCTTTGTTACCTGGGTATAAGCGTTCTTTGTCGGCACTGCGCAAATTAATCAAATAAGTCTTATCCTAGGGACGAGCACAGATCACCCTGCTCTTTGTGTGTCCGTGTCTTGCGTCTTCCGTCCCGGCGCTGAAGTATCATACAGCATAACGTTCATTCATATTCAGTTATTGCTATTTCCTGAATTTATGTATGAGGTGTCAGCAATGAAATATTTGACACATAATTGGAACATAATGGGAATGGGAGCTTTTTCGCTGGCTCAAATTTTAAACCTCTAAAACACCAAGAGATTCCAGTAGGAACACTGTGATGTGATGAAACAGAGCCTCTTCAAGCTCTGTGGTTGTATCGATTCTGTAAGTATGATGGGAACAAGGTCAGAGCCCAGATTCCAATCCCCCAAATCAGCAAGAGTGGAAATGATGAGCTTGTGATTCACTGTGGCAGCAGCAGCAGACGGGTCAAGGAGGATAAGAACAGACATAGATATTAGACTTAAACAATGTATGAAGCCTCACAGCATCTCTGATTGTGTTGCACACGGCACATCAACCTCAGCTGAAGCAGGAAGTACTATACAATTTTCAAATGTGCTTTATTCTGACAGTTTAACCAACAGGAAGTTATTATTTAAGACTTATGGATGAAGTGAATAAAGGAAATACATATTAAAGTGGCAAAGTCAGAAAGTGATAGCTCAGTGGTTAAGGTGTTGGACTGCTGATCTGATTAAAAGATCATGGGTTGAATTCCCAGCACCACCAAGTAGACCCTTAACCATCAACTGCTTAGTTGGATAGAAAAATAATAAATAAATGTAAGCTGCTCTGGATAAAGGTGTTTGACAAAATGTTTTAAATGTAAATAATTGCTGTATATCAGTGCTATAGCAAAAAAAATTAACAGAACTTTTGATTCAGTTAACAACAAAAAATAAGCATGGTATGACAGGTGTATGATTTGCTGGGTTATAACACATGATATAAGGGCGACTTGGTCTCCTAAAACAGCAGTTAAATAGATCAAAATCGACTCAAGGCATAAGCGATCGAAGCGGCTGATAGGGGGCCTTCAAGAATATATATATTGTTTAATCTTAAGTTTGGCTTAGTTTCTATGCACAGATTTCAGTATAATTACTATTATTTTCTAAATATTTTCTAAATATTTAGTCAAAGTGGTAGCTCAATGGGTAAGGTGTTGAACTGCTAATTAAAAGATCAGGCTTTAATTTCTAGCAGCTTTAAGTTTCCACTGCTCAGCCCCTGAGCAAGGCCCCTAACCCCTAATTGCTCACTCGTATAAAAGAGATAAATGTAAAACGCTCTGGATGAGGACGTCTACCAAATGCATTTTACTTATTCTTGTTTCCCTTTAACAGGCTGGTTGTTTTTCAAGGTGTTTCCTGGTAAAGCACTTCTTTGTTAGTGCTTAGTTATGGAAAAACAGCAGGAAACCTCCCTAGTAACCAATCCATTCTTTTTCCAGAAGACCGGTCACCAAGCAGCTGTTCATGTGCATCATTACGGTTATGAAGGAGAGCTGCTAACAGATGAAAAAAAAACCCCTGTCTTTCCATCTGTATTTAAATAGAGACAGATGGAGACCTAAGACAAAGGTTCTGAGTCCCTAAGAGATTTCCGCAGTGCAGTTTGCTTTTCCTCTTCTCAGAGCACTCATGTTCAATCGGTGTAAATATCAACTTATAGAGCTCAACGCTGTCTCGGGGTAAACCGTTAGATGGAGGTGACGGTGTAGCAGCTTTGGTATGTTCTAAGCTTTTTATATGTTAAATGTTTGGTTTTGTAGAGAGTGAGGAGTGTGTGGCAAAGCATCTATTTAAAATCTCACACAAAGCAAGACACAACAGGGATAATTAACACACAGGGGATAGACGATAATTAAAAACAATGGAAATGCCCTGCACTAGGTCACACACACACACACACACACACACACACACACACACACACATAATGTGCGTTGCTGTATTTCTCACTACACACTCTGGAACTCTGTTCTACACTACATGACCAAAAGTTTGTGGACACCCTAACAGCACACCCACATAAGTGTGTCATCCCCGAACTGTAGCTAAAAAGTCTGAATTGGTCTTGAATGTCATCGTACTGTATATTGTAGCATTACATTATACTTTTACTGGAACTAACAGCTGTTCAAACACTGTTCCAGCATGGGAACACCTCTAAACTTCAAAAGTGTATTGAGTGAAAAAGAAACTGGAGCAACAATACTGTCGAAACTCACTTATACTAATATGGCTGAATGATGACTCTCCACAGCCCACAGTGAAAAGCCTTTCCAGAAATGTGGAAGTTATTATAGGAGTAAAAGTATGACGAAATCTGGAAATTGGATGTTTAAAAGGTGTTCCCAAAACTTTTAGACCTGCAACTTAGCACACATTTCTTTAGAAATTATAGCTTATTAATATTAAATGATATTTGCATTTTGGAAGACTGTAATTTGTATTCTTTATGGTTGGTTATATTATGTGTTACTGTCAGAGACGAACCAAGAGTAAGTGAAAATTTTGTTAATATTTCTCTTTTACAATAAATATATATTTATACATTATACAAAAAGTAGTGAAAAGACATGCATTGTTTATTCTTTAACAAAATATCAGTCTTTATCTTTATGGCAGAAGATACAATACTCTTCGATCTTCATATTTACAGTTACGGATTGTCACATGATAAACACAACATACTACACACTGCTGCTAAGTGTTTCCCAGTAACCCTGTTAGTAATTAGACGGTTACCAGTAATTCATCGTGCAAATTATTCAATTTTGAAAATAATCAAAAAAAACATTTGTTTGACATATAATATTCCTTAAGTCAGTCTTATCTCCTTGCTGCTGTAATGTTTCCTCTTTTTCTCGTCTTCTTTTGTTTGTTTTGTTTTCCTGCTTCTGGCTACCGGGCGAATAAATCGCCGCCACAGTTAAGTAAAAAATATGATTTTGTAAGTTGTAATAATGAGAAACCTTCTTGTAATAATGACTTAATTTCCTAAAAACTTTCTTATTATATTTTCAATTCTGACAGTTAAATTTATTCATTCATTCATCTTCTATACCCGCTTATTCCCTAAATTGGGGTCACAGGGATCTGCTGGAGTCTATCTTAGCCGTCTCTGAAAGGGTGAAAGGCAGGAGGGGTACAACCCTGGACAGGTCGCCAGTCCATCACGGGGCCACACACACATACACTTACACTCACTCCCATGGGCAATTTAGAAGACAATTAAATTAAAATTATGATGCCTCCTATGCCAGGCTTATTAATATTCAGATTAGCGTTCATGATGTGCTTTGTAATGAACATTTATGGTTGAAAAAAAAATACATGTACAGGGTGGGATATAAAGCTGTTTCACATACACACACTTGCAGGTGATTTGTGATTTGTAACGGGAACAGGTGTATGTGCGTATAGTTATATCAGTCTGACTATTCTTTGACATTTTTGGCCTTCAGGCGCACATACATATTCCTAATGATCCTACGCACATTTAAATAAATAAGACCCCAGAGATGTTTGTAAGGTTTCTGAATAAAAAAGCTGCCACATCAGCTTCATCAGTTTTGTTCTTCCTCCTTCAAAGCTGGTGTTTGCTTGAAATTCTCTGAAGGATGCAATTGTTAATTAAGTCAGTATTTTTAATGATTCGCAAGTCCTCGTCTGGATGGATCTAACGGAGGCGCACATTAGCAACACAGACTGGCGCGTAGTTATTCCGAGAAACTAAGTTATTACTTCAAGGATTTTTTACATTATTACAAGAAATTTTCACATTATTATAATGAATTTTCACATTATTATGAGGTATTTTCACATTATTAGGAGAAACTAAGTCATTATTATGAGAAAGTTATTAATATGAAATATGACGCATCAGAAAAAAGCAAGCACATACAGCATACCATTGGGTCCTAAAGGGGAGGAGGATAGAGATAGATTAATGTCAATATATACTGATTTATGTTAATAAAAGTGTCTGATATTTCAAATGTACACCTGTCATAAACATTTAAAATATAGGAAGATGAACCACACCCAGCCAACTGCTTGCCCCATTGCTACACCACTGGTTACTGTATACTGTTGCCACAGTAAAATCATAACCGAATAAAGCGGTGCCAAAATAGTCACTAAACACTAAAGTCACTTTTATTATATATCTATTTGTAACTAAAAGCTATATGTGCTAATTTATTTTCAAACATTTATAGAACCAAACTCATTTCGGTTCTTTTTTTCATTAGTTTATGGTGTTGTCTTCCTGCCCCGAAAGTAATTCTAATTGTTTTTTTTTAATTATTTCGTTATATTTCGTTATTAATGTAAAACTATTACTCTTGCTCAGTTTCCTTAGTACTACAAACTTCCTTTAGTACTACAATATATTAACAATTCACTAAAAAACTTTTAACTCTATATGTTCAATATTTGAGCAACATTTAATATTTACTCAAGTGAGCTATGTTTAACTACCTATATTTAGGTTATATAAAAAGCTAGCTAAAATTTTTATTGTCTATACCCACTTATTCCTAATCAGGGTCGCAGGGATTTGCTGGAGTCTATCCCAGCTGTTTTTGAGTGAAAGACAGGTACACCCTTGGTCCACCAGTCATCACACAACCACACACACTCCCACCCACTCCTATGTGCAATTTAGAATCACCAATCAAACTAACCTACATGTTTTTGGACTGGGGGAGGAAACCGGAGTAAACCCATGCAAGCACAGGGTTTACACATAGAAAGACCTCTGCAGGGGATACGAACCTGAACTGAAACCTTCTTGCTGTAGGGCAACAGTGCTGATCACTGAGTTATAAAGTAGGCTAGAAAAGCATAAGCATTATTACTACATACTATTAGAGACTGATAATAGTAATCTACCCCTCCAAACCACCAGTTACCACTGATTTGTAATTATATTCAAAAATACATTGCACAGATAATGAATATATAGAAATAAATTGTAAAACTTATGTTTCATTTCACTGCTGCTATAAGACTGATCGTTGATAATTCTGCCGATTCCGTCCTGGGTCCTGGTTTTAAGGAAGACACAGAAAGACACACTTTTCCAGTGCTGAAGCTTGTCTCGTAAAAAGCCCTGATCTCAGCTCCACTGAACACCTTTGGGATAAATCGGAATGCTGAGTGTAGGCAAGGTCTCCTCATGCAAAATTGCTGCCTGACCTCAGCAATGCTCTCGAGGCTAAATAAGAACAAAGCCCTACACATAATATTGCAAAATTTAATCTGTCTATATATAAATATATCGTGTTTTGCAGAGCAAATGGAAATTTTGGAAGGAAAACAACGCTGGTGTCAACACACTCCGCTCAGGCAAGGGTGTGGAGCGAAATTGCGTTTCTTTCTGCCCTTTAGCACTCCGTTAGCTCATACTGTATAATGCTTGGACTAGATTTCACACAGACTTTTTTGTATAAGCTGGCTGCTTTAAAGGTTAAGCTATAGATTTTATACACACATACAAATTCTGGCAAACAAATAAGTTTATACATCCATACAGAAAAAAAATCTACATTTTAGCATGGATAGAATAAAATGTGGAACTATAGTTGCAGATGGCAAAAAGAAAAGAACTCGTAAAACTGGGTTTTTGTGCAGTGAAGAGAATAAAAGTATGAATATATTAAAAATATTTAGGAAGCAAGAGAAAAAGACACACACACACACACAAAAAAGGGAACCCCCGGTTTTATTTCCCACGATACCTCTATACCACCGTGTGTGTATGTGTATGTGTGGATGTGTAATAAGCCTCCAGGCTGTTGAAGGGCTCACCAGAGGCTTCACTCATTGCCATCTGTGTGCATGTGCAATTTTCCTCTCATCCTCCTGACATCTCTACTCTCTCACTTTCATCACCTTCCATGTCTTTTTTTTTTTTTTTCCTTTCTCCCCCCCCACCCAACAGCTCCCAGTGCTTTCTGGTCTTTAGTCATCAAGTAAACACAACTGCGGCTTAACAAACACTGAGTATGATCACTCCAATCCATCACCGAGAATTAAAACAAGCAGCAATTAAATGTCTGTAATTAGAAAAAACAATTACATTACTGGTAATACTGGAATTCATTTCGTCGTTTTTCGGAAAAAAAAAAAAAAATCCATTGTTTACTTAGAAGTCATGTGCGTTCTTATAGTCATAGTAAAATTTATTGCGTTAAAGAAAATTACGTGTAGCTTAAAATTATTTTAAATAAGAAAGTCAAACACTAATGATTACAGTCTGTAAGAATACATTTACATTTATATGTACAGACGCCCTTATCCAGAGCAACTTCTCCCTTATATTCATCCCTTATATTTAACTGAGAAGTCAAAGGTTAAGGGTCTTGCTCAGGGGCCCAGCAGTGGTCCCCAAGTTGGTGGTGCTGGAAATCGAACCCCGATCTTCAAATTAGCGGTCAAACACCTTAACCACTGCTCTACCACTTGTATGTAAAAAATGATATCAAGATATTTTCATAGAAAGTGATTACATTTTGACAAAATCGACATCAAATTGTTAAAAAAAGAAAAAAAATCTTTATTGGTAATTTTAAGATCAACTGAGCATAACAGAAGTACTAATACAGTACAACAATATAGAATATGAATAAAAAAAAATATTAAAATGCCTCCTATTAAAATGTTCTCGCACACAAATATAGAACTGTACACACACACACACGCGCTACATATTTCCACAATCTCCTATTACTCAGGTTAAGTATGCTCTTATAGAGGATTGACAGGGAGATTTATTAAGCGCCACCTCTCGCATTGTCACTTTCCTGCACAGCAATCGAACCAGCTCAGGAATTGCTTTTGGTGTTATTTGGGTTTGAATGCATGGAATGTGAGAGGAAACTTTTGCATCGAGTTTCTGCCATAAAGC
The DNA here is from genome assembly GCA_005784505.1 of Bagarius yarrelli. Taxonomy (NCBI): domain Eukaryota; kingdom Metazoa; phylum Chordata; class Actinopteri; order Siluriformes; family Sisoridae; genus Bagarius; species Bagarius yarrelli. Next base: position 1,024,593 of record VCAZ01000026.1, on the reverse strand, counting down.
TAAAGTACAGGGCGTTCTTGTTGAATGCACTTGCGTTTAAACAGGAAAAAAACAAAGCTTACATGCACGCAATTACACGCCGGTCACACGCTTACATGACGTGTCGGTCACGCATTGGTGCAGATTTAAAGCAGAACTTCATGCTTTCGCAAAAATAGAATTTGTTTTTGCTTCATGTTTTAAAGCAGAACTTCATGCTTTCGCAAAAATATGTGCGCACTAGGGTGTTTGCAATGTTGCGTCCTGTTTATCAGTACAAGCAGTCGAGGTTGAGGACGGAACAATGACATCACCTTATTTCTCTTGTTTCTTTGTGGCATGAACACATCTTGCTGGAAAAGTGTCTGTTTATCCGATGAATAAGATGTTGGTGTACCCAGAGTGGCTGAGCTTCCACACAGTCAGCACATACAATGATAGAAACATATGGAGAAAAAAAAAGAAAAAAAAAAAAAAAACAACATGTCTGTATTATATATTAACATATATATATATATATATCTCTTAAAACAAACTCAGTCACAGCGTCTGTTAGTAATAATCTCATGTGGAAACTTCTAGTCTCTGCATTTCACATCAGCTTACAAAAAAAAGAGAGAGAAAAAAAAAAAAAACGTAAGATTTATACATAGAATATAAAAAACATTCTGAATATCGCCAGTATTCTGGATGAGTTTAATAAGACGAGTGATTCCATTCACATTTCCATTTTATTTTTATACAAAACTAAGCTTTGTAGAATTTTGTTGCAGCTTGGAGAATCGTTTTAAGCATTGACAATTTTGTCCCTTAGGTCTGGGTTTAATAGGGAGGGTGGGACATGTTCTTACCGATCCAAAAAGGGGCACTCTTAATAAACTACCTTCTCTTGTGGATCTGGCCCAAGCTACACCTTATTAGTGGGGAAAAGACAGAGAGAGTGTGTGAGGATCCCTTTCCTTCTGTGAGCCGAGGACTCCTCTACCCGTAATCTTTGCCATTTTTTCGCTCCTGCATCTTGCTTTTCAAAGCTTTCAGGAAGAAGCGAGAGACAGCGTCTATAATGATCAGCAGCTGAGATAGAAATGGTTCCTTCACCCACCATTTTATTTTTCTCATTACACACCTCTCTCTCTCTCTCTCTCTCTCTCTCTCTTTAAAATTTTTTGGGGGATTACTGAAAAAAGGAGAAAGAAAGAAAGTGAGAATGGCCATAATGATCCCTCCCCCAGGAAAAGGCCACATCCACTATTCATTTCCTGTTTTCTTTTGCATTTTATTCTTTAAATATTCCCAGCGAACAGAGTCCTTGATAACCACTTTGTGTTTCCGTAAGCTGGAGAAAAAGATAGATTCTTCACCCTGTCTTTGTGTCTCTCTTTCTTCAAAAAGAGAGCTCTCCTGGGCTACCATCCACTAACAATCTGGTTCATGTAGTCCTCGGTGGGCAGACGAGCCGTGCCTTCTCCCCCCACGCCCTCCTCCCGTGCTAAGCTGTGAAAAACGCCTCTATTACGAAGCATCATTCTTTGCTCACGCCTCTCCAGTATGTGTTTGTACTGGTACCGCTGAAGAAACAGGTCCTTTGCGTAGTCATAGAGTTGCATGTCAAGCTCATTGAGCTCTTCGATACGTTGTATGGTGTTCTCGTCCAGGTCGACGCCGGCAGCACGCGTACTGTTATACTGCACAAATGGCCGGATGAAGCGAAGACGGAAAGTGCGCTCAAACAGGTACTGGGTTTTACGCTGAAACTCTGTGAGCCCGTAAAATGCCATATCACGCAGGTTCTTCTTAGCGGACTCAAGGAGGAGACGGGCGCGCTGTTTCTCAGGCAGGGTGGATGCATTGTAGCAACCTACCAGGCTTAAATCAGCCAACATGCGTACCTGTCGGTTGTTGGCTAGGTTGTATGGACACTCCATGAACTGCTGAAGGGTGCAACCTGACCAGTCTGCGCCATCGTAACAGGAGGGGAGCTCCTCAGGTGTCGGTGTGCGGCCATCACACATGTGCAGTGACGTCTTCCATGTGGCCCCTCGTTGCACATGCCGCCACTCACTTAGGTATCTTGACACCGGGTCCCGAAGAAGCGTGATGTAATAGAATTTCCTGTAAAAAAAGGAAATGTGTGTCAGTGACAAAGCATATACAGTACACATAGATAATAAAAAAAAAATAGAATAAATACATTTTTTACATCTGCTATTTTTAAAATGTTTTAGTAGAAACAGAACATCTTTCTTGAGCAGAAAATATGGGACGTAAAAATGGAACACTATCACAAGTCTTTATTTTATTATCATTATCTGTAACTACCAAGTTAATATTTGGTAGAATAACAAATAAAAAAAAATGTTCTTAGTTACTAGTTCTTTTTAGTCAAATATGACAAGCAATGTTATAATATTATAACGCTTTTAGAAATCAATTGAAAGCTTACATATTTTCTCATATTAATCTACACTGATACCTATTGTTGCTTTTATATGTTATTATAGTAAAACTACAATAAAAAGGTTAAAAATTTTTTTTTTTTAATTAAGTAGTTAGCTTATATCACGCTTGCTAACTCTCTGCTGCATAAAACAAAACTAGCAAAGGTTTTTGTAAGTTACTCTGATTGGTCGGATTCTAAAATGAACTGTAATTGATTGGTCATGGCCAATAAAAGCTGTCCAGGTATTTTTCTGTAGCAACGGAAGGTCAGTAATGTGACACTATATAAGACTTTCCAGATTCTAAAGTGTTTCAAACACAAATGCTGGACTAAAAGTTAAGCTTTGCCTAAAACTAGATTTCTGAGGAAGTGGAAGCTCAATTGTTGAGGTATTAGAAACACATTCAGGATGACAAAAAGTTGGAACAGGATTGATGAGAATCTTGTGTGTCAGTATTCAAACAAGAACATCACAGGAACTAGTTTACCAGGAAGAATAAGAAGTCACGGTCACAACCAAAGGAACTCAATTTGGGAAAGTGGTAGCACAGTGGTTAAAGTGTTGGACTGCTAATTGGAAGATCTAGGTTTGATTCCCAGCACTACCAAATTACCACTGTTGGGCCCTCTGAGCAAGGCTCTTAACCCCCAATTGCTCAGTTGTATATAAGATAAATGTAAGTTGCTCTGGATAAGGATGTCTGCCAAATGTAAATTTGATGTAAGAAACATCAGCTGTCTTATTTAATCTCTAGATATCAAGGTGTATCTGAAGATAATCACATCTATCATTTTATTAATAAGGTTTATCCGGTAATAGGACCGATTTCTTAGTATGCAACCTTAAAATTGACTTTTTTGTGCTTAAAATAATAATTTAAGGATACCATTAGAATTCCATCATGCCTTTAATAAGGATTATAATTAAATACATTTACTATAGTGTGACAGCAGTGAAGTAAACTTAAATTAAAGAATGGATCAATGTCAGATTATTAAATTCAGCGTTGAAAATTTTAGTCATCGTTACTATTTTATAGTTTCAAGGGCTAAATGGCATTGCAATTATACTATCGGCAATAATTTGTACTATACATGAGCCCCACAGACCCTTCATTTTGTTCATCACTTCTCTTCCTGTCTGCAATCTCAAACATCCACATCTGGAAACATCATCACAAGAGAAAGAGGGAAAAACAAAAAAAACAAAAAACAAACAAAAAAAAATTATATTATATAGGGACACCTATATACATACATCTATTACTGTACATTCATGTGTTTAAACATCTTGTTCCAGATGAAATCTTATGCTTAGTCCTGTGAAATAAATCACACAATAGAATCATTTTGTGTGGATTTGTGTTCATTCATTCAGTCATTAGTATAAGTGACATGAGACACTTGTCTGTGGTCCGTGTTAAATGAGGTTAAAGTCAGGACGTTAGGATGTCCATGTTGAACACTAAAGTTCTTTAATCGAAACACAGCATGTCTTTATGGAGCTCAGAGGCTTTGTGCACAGGGGCATTGTCATGTTAGGAAAGTCTTTGGGCCTCTTAGTTCCAGTAAAAAGCAACAGGATGACATAATTTAGACTTCCAATGTCGTGGCAACAGTTTTCAGAAGACACACGGTGACAGCTAAGTTTTGGCTATATTTATTTAACACAAGAAAAACATTTCTATTTTAGAATTCACTTTTATACAATAATTTAATCTTATTTTTCAATAATACACACACCCTCTACTCCCAATTCGGCATCTCGTATGCACCAACTGTTCATATCGATTTAATTATAAAAGTTTACTCTATGATTCAATAGTGGATTTAGCTCATAATGCGTTATTCATTCTGCTTTGCTATTTAATGAAGTCATTTAATAATAGTTTAAAATCAGTTGCAGGTATTTTGCATCCTGTCCTAATAGCCTGAATCATTTCTTATCGATCAGCCTGGTATGACCTGGTAAAAAACCATCATGAAACTCTTGTTTAGTTTAGGCTTTACAGTGCATATAGCATATTAAATATTTGTTGTAATTGTGATATTAAATAAAATAAATCGAAAATATATTTTATTTGAACCAAAAACCTTACAGACTTGATTGAATTTACAGAACAGATTTAATTTAGGCTTTTATTCGATCGTTGCACATAAACAGAAGCATATAAATATATTTGCTTGATGTGCGGGAAGCTCAACTATGATGTTTAATGAGAAAAAAAATGAACATCGTTTCTAATACATCAACCAAGCGTACTTGACCCATTGATGTTCATATGTGGATGTGTGGTGAAGCAGGGCTTTAAAAGATAACTGTGATTTCGCTCAATTAGAGTGTCAGTAAAAGAAGAGCTTTAAATGCAGTGAATTATAAGATGGGGGGAATTAAAACTGCTTATAAGTAAAAACACGTATCTATTAATTAACTGATTGGTCCTTGCTTGATTTGTGAAACGTAAAAATGTAATGTTTTAATACAAATGTTTGTAACCCATACAATAATATGCAGTTGGCGCTACAGTAGCATCAATTTCTGCTTGTGGAATTTTTTTTAAATATATTTTTTAAAAGTATACAAAATATGGCAAATATATATATATATATATATATATATATATATATATATATATATATATATATATATATATATAGGATTAGGATATATTAGGATATATATATATATTAATTAGTCATTTTTGTAAATTTCACAATGGGAGGGCTCGACTTTGACCTTGCTGACAAAATCCAACACACACACACCCTTTTGCATAAAAAACACAACACACTTGTCAGAGGATGTTTCTAATCCCGCGTACAGAATAAACAAATCGTACATTTTTCTAAAAAGCACACTGACAAGCCCGCTGAAGCGTCCCAAATTATAAACGCAATTACAGACAACTTCAGCTCTCATGAAACCATTCATCTACCCCCACTTGCTGAATTCGGAAGATGCTGATGGTTATCTGATTGGTTAGAAGCCTTTTTATGCATGAAAACCAAAGTAGAGGTATTCTAGGACAGGTATTGGAACAAATGTCTCTCACCTCTCATCATCCTAATCACACAAATGGAAAGCTTGTGAAATACATTAATGCACTGTCTAACGGAGGGAGGAATTATAAAAAAAACAAAAACAAATGATATGTTCGTAGATGTATAATTTTAAAACCAGTTTTTCATCCCCCATAATAGCAGGCAGAATGACCAATGTAGAAAGTGGTGCCTTTGGGGAAGTGGTGGCTCATGGTTAAGGTGTTGGACTGCCAACCCAAAGATTGGGGGGTCGATACCATGCCACCGCCGCTGGGCCCCTGAGCAAGGCCCTTAACCCCCAATTGCTCAGTTGTATAAATGAGATAAATGTAAGTCGCTCTGGATTAGGACGTCTGCCAAATGCTGCAAATGTAAAGTGCATAAAAACAAAAAAACATTTTTAAAGTCATGCTTGGTATACAAATAGATATCAAATACTCTTCTACTTTACTTTTAGACTTGAAGTCACCTAAACTTTATTTAAAAAGCACCTCTGTGAATTTCCATTGCACAAATCACTGATTAGGCTTATGCAGTAGAACCTCACCACATGGCTGCTATTTTAATGGTGTAGAAGAATCGCAGGTGGGACTGGAACACACACAGCAGGAAGTATCTCAGTCTGAGGTTCTTAAATCTTTACCTTACAAGGTGCCAGTGCTAGTTAGTGAGCAATGTAACATCTCAGACTGTCTGAGTGTTATAGATTGTCCTGAACCAATCACTGACTAGTAATTTGTGTCATGTTTATGATATCAGACAGCCAAATGACTATGGCTTAAAAAAAAAAAAACATACAATGGAGTCGTACTCCGTCCTCCTTAGACTTTTTGGTAAATATAATTTATAATAGCATTTTTTTAAGATACTCTATCAATTTCTAGAGAACTGTAAAGAGGACATATTGGGCCTTCTAGTGATATGTCATTCGATTGGCTGGGATACTAAGAATGAGTTTTTACACTGCGTCCAAGATGGCCACCATGGGAACAAGAACGTTTTCTGGAAAGGATCGTATTTTCAATTTAAAATAGTCGTGCGAGTTGAGAAATTGATGAAAACTTTTTGTTTCTCGGGTCGAGTAATTTAAACACACTGTCTGCATCACGGTAACACATGTAGGCTTGCATTTAATGGGTGTTTAAAATCAATGCTCATATGTTGCGTTTGACGGAATTAAAATAATAAAAATTACCAAGCTGGATTTAGAAAACGATGCAAGAGGAATAATGTAAATGTAAATAAAGCCTAGCTGTGGCATATGAATATAAAACACACACATTCTTGAGACAGATTTTTAAGCCTTTTTTTCTAGAAATGTAATTTAATTGAACTCAGTTTCAATTATTTATATAGCAAATAATTTTAATTACCGACATATTCACAAACCTCGTTCAGAGAAATACATGCATTTGCGGTATAACCTTTAAAGTCTATCCTTTATAAGCATACCAGAGGTGATGGTGGCCTGAAAAACTACCATGATAAAAACAAGATTCAAAAAGGGACGATTTTTATTTCGTTAACACTGAAGTGTGAAATGAGATATATTTTTAGAACTGTTTACTATATGGTCAAAAACTGCATCTATGAAACTACGGAAATTAATTTTAGTTATTAAATGATATGATTTAATGATATAAAGAAGTCTAGTTAACGATTACAGCCCAAAGCCACCTTCAGGATTTCTAAGTGGATCCACAGCAATCCCATGTACACTAGATCAACAAAAGTATTGGGACACCTGACCATCAAATCTCTGTGTTTTTATTATCCGATTTCAGACTATTTCTTACTATCGCTTACTTACTATAAATATCCACACTTTAAAAAAAAAAAAGTTTTTTTACTAGATCTTGAAAAGTGGCACTAATGTTGTGCAGAACACTCAACGTTTTACCACACTAATCTTGCCAAATCACGTCCTAATGGAGCTCAGGGGCTTTGTGCACAGGGGCATTGTCATGCTGGAACAATGTTTGGGGGGTTTAGTTTAAATAAAAAGATATTACGTTACAACATACAGACATTCTAGACAACTGTGTGTCAACAATTTGAAAAAAAAAACCCCAATTATTTAGGTGTTGTTGGTCAAGTGATTAGAAACGTATATATACGTATGCACAAGATGCAAGGCCTATTTTATAGACTATAGATGTTGCATCATTGCTTATACTATATACTTTATATACTGTTAGGACGTTGAATAATTAAATTATTTCTTAAAAAAAAAAAAAAAAAGATAAATTCCTGGCATAGCACTTGAATTACTTTGAGCTGACACATGGGGGCAGAGCACACTTATAATCAACAAACAGTAAGGATTAGGTCATCTGAGCCACAGCAGTAACAGCTGAGTGTGTTTAGCAGGATAATTGCATATTTGTTCAACATACCCTGACAATGCCCATAATCTGGCAGCGAAGGAGAAGAAATGTTAGAAAGAGAGTGGAGGAAAAGAAAAGAATGAGGGTGTGGAGCTCTAAATAACCTCGACAATAGGTGAAGTGTAAAAAAGGGGGGGGGGGACCTAAGAGGAGGAAGTGAGGAAACCAGGAGCAAGAATCCACAGCTGTCATAATAGACAGCAGTTACAGAAAAGTAAGCTGACACAGAGAACGCTATCGCATTATATAACAGCTCCTTCCTGTACACACACACACACACACACACATATATACAGAACCACATACTAGCCATTCCAAACTTGGTTTTACCTTCCCCGCTCAGTTCCATACATTTTCCAAGTCTAATAATTACTTTTTCAACAGCCTTTTTCATTTTCCTCCTCTAAACTCATCCATCTCTTGAGGGACATCACTCCAAGCCTATTCTGATGATCAAACTGGAGTATTCGATGTGAGAAGTGAGCTAAGCTGTTTTTTTTCTGTTTTTTTTAATAATGCCGCTCCCTGTTTCCATGGTGATTAAACTGGTGCACACGTCCCAAAAGATTAGCAGATCCTATTCCATTCAATAAAAAGGTAATGGCTGGCCGGCCCTCTCGCTAAAGCGCAGGTCAATACTAATAACACATGGCTGCCGGGCTAATTAACCAAGCAAACCTAGAACTTGGTCCTGTCGACCAAGGTCGGACAGTCAAATAGAGACAGACACCAGACGGAGGTAGTGACCGAGAATAAAATGCTGTTGGAAAAAGTGGTAGCTCAGTGGTTGAAATGTTAGCCTGCTAATTGGAGGATCTGGTGTTCAATTCCCAGCACCATCATGTTGCCACTGTTGGGCCCTTTGAGCAAGGCCCTTAATCTTAATTGCTCAGTTGTATTAAAGAGATAGATGTAAGTCGCTCTGGATAAGGATGTCTACCAAATGCTGAAAATGTAAAATGTCTCTATTTAGGGAAAAATAACAACCCCCACCCAAAAATACATGATTATTCTGTACAAACTGTAGACAACAATATGCAACTGCATTATTCCACTTGCGATGATGTCTTGAATATAATTCGCGTGTGTTTCCAGTAATCAGTACAGTCCTAAATACACCAACTTATGCGTGCTCAAACATAATAGTGGTACAATTTAAAGCCAGTCCTCACATAACACTATAAACACCATTATTGTTCCAGTCTCTAAAAATTAGAGAAGCTAGTTTAACAGAAGTAGATTGGATGATGTCAGTGAAGGCTTGAAACAGAGTGTGAGATTGAGGGAGACCAAGAAGCAGCAAGATGGTGACCTTTTGAAGCGCCATCTGCTATCAGCTCTCAATACAAATCGAGAGGCATCGAAATCTCACTGGAACAGACAAACTTTTCAGAGGAGAAAAAACACATGGGATTTTGACAAGGCAACTATGCTGACAGCCGAAAAGAAGCAGCTGAGGAGAATGCAGATTTTTCTTCTCAGTTTGGTGGTGTGCATCTCAAAATGTCAAAATGGACAAAAAAAAAATAAACCAAACATTCACGTATACAGTTCACGCATCCTTATTTATTTATTTATATTTTTTTAGGGTGTCCTTATTTCCCTGACGCACTGGTCCTTTATTCATGTTGGGGGGGGGGACGCAAGCCAGCTGCCACAACCCATTCCATCCCCCCCCCCCAAGCCGAAGCCTTCTTCTACATCCTGGTCTCGCATTCCTGCTGCCAAACAGCCTTTGAACATCTTCGAATTAAATTCGCGAGCACAAAGAATAAGGTGCCGCTTGCAACTCTGCACAGCAACGAACACAAAGACGGCATCTTTCAGCCCGGCTCACTCCGGCTCGGGGCTGCTGAATGCGTGTGATGCTGAGAAAGCCTTTTTTGAATGTCTTCAAAAGTTGCTCTTCTAGTCTGAAGCAGAGAGGAAGATTTTTGTCTGAGGAACAATGAAGGACAAACAAAAAGAATAAAACTTTTCCTCTAATTTAAAAATCCATTAGCCACGAAAGGTATTTATATAAGAAACATCTAAGTGCAGGTGCTGCTGGGGCTGTTAGAAACTATTAATTTGACTAATTAAAGAGTTTGATAATTAAAAAAAAAAAAAAAAATATATATATATATATATATATATATATATATATATATATATATAGATATAATATATATATATCATATAATAATCATATTAATTCCCAGCATTTTAATGCAATATAACTACTGGAATTAGCTAAAAGAAAAACTATTAATTTCATAAAACTAATCTTTAACCTCTCTTTTCTAGAAATGTGATTTAATTTAACTCATTTATTCATTCATCTTCTATAACTGTTTATTTCCTAATTAGGGGTCAAAGGGATCTGCTGGAGTCTATTCCAGCTGTCTCTGAAAGGGCAAAAGGCAGGAGGGGGACACCCTGGACAGGTCGCAGTTCATCACAGGGCCACACACACACTCACACTCACTCCTATGGGCAATTTAGAATAACCAATTAACCTAACACACATTTTTCTGGACTGTAAGAGGAAACCAGAGAACCCGGAGTAAACCTACGCAAGCACGGAGAAAACATACAAACTCCACACAGAAACTTAATAAATATTTGAAAAACAAAATTATTTAAGTAAACATAATAATTCCCAACATACTAATACAGAACTTGTGTTTAGGTTTATTTATATAACTGCAGGTCAATATTGCTGACATTTTTAATGGAAATCTTTACAGTGGATTCTGAAAATCAAAGATGCTTTTAAAATAAGGAAATAGAAAGTTTAAGGTACATTCAAAAATGTCTGACATTTGATCTATTCAATATCTTTTGCCATTTTAAACAAGTTAACGTTAACGTCAGATGCTGACGTTAACTTTCCTGTACGGAAGGTGGGGTTTTCTCTGATCGCTTCTACTGAAAGGTGTTTAGTTGACACACGAACAGATTTAAGGTAACAGGTGCAGTGGTAAATAAAACGTTTTTATTTAAAAGGTTTTGTATTGTTAATTAGAATTTCATGGTTCAAGACCCACCCTGACCAAGTGTCCACAGTTGGGCTCCTAAGTAAGGCCTATATTCCTACTCCTGCCAAGCAGGGATGTCATGTATATATGAAAAAGAAAGGCTTCTATTCTAACACGGATCATAATGTTTAACAGAAACATGGCGTCTCTGTATGAGCTTGACTACACTATCATTAATGCACAATACCAAGAAACTTTTTTTGGAATTATTTCTACGATTCTCAAAACCTTTCAGTTCAGTTCAGGCAATAATGCCGGGTGAGGAGGTATGGGGTAATGGGGTTTTTCTTTTTAGCCCAAAGGGGTGGGACACTTGAGTTATTTCACACCAGTTGGACATAACACACAAGACATGGTGTGTTAGGTTTAGTGTGAAACTTCATGCTTGGGCCTTAAGATCTACATAGATATTTTAAATAACTGTATTCTTTTAAGTTTGTGACAACAGTTTGCGGAAGACACAATTTTGGGTGCGCTGGTATGTTGTCTACACTTTTTTGGCCAGTTTTTTTTGTGCATTTTGTGCAGTACTTTTCCTCTAATGGAGGTACAAGTTAATGATAGTGGGAATGGCTGCCAAGTATCCCTGAAAACTAAGGTACTGCACTGCGCTCAGAGGTCCACTTGAAAGACATGACATTCAAACCTTGTGCTCTGCTGGCTGGATTCCTTAACAGCACCAGACATGCTCTCTATAGAGAAATGGAGATGATTTCCAAATAGCACCATGGAACAAAAAGCAAAAGGACCTAGTTACACAAAGTACACCAACAAAGGTGCCAGGACTGGTTTAACTATTACAAAAGATTAAAGCTGTGCCTGTTCTTGACATCAAAAAGGTGTGTCTAAGAAGCTAAAGAGGAGATGACCTAAAGAAAATGATGGGTGTTCAGAATAAGAGACAGCCACAGAAAGATAAAAAGAGAAAGGTATATAATTGGATGAGAAGCTTTGCTGAAGGAAGCCCATGGGAAGAAAAAGGAGGGCTTGATCCTTTCTGCTGTTTGACTTTGGCGCTGCAATTCGTTCCAATAAATCACAGCTCCTTAGAAGTGTTTTCAGGATAAGGGGCTTCCAACTTGCTGGACCCACTGCACAGGTTAGAGCACAGGGCCACACAGACAGAGACCAAAAGAGGACAGCATATTATCCCAGAAAACTGCCCTTTTTCCCTTCATCTTTATCCGTTTCTCATCTTGTCTTTGCTTCCTTCTATGTTCTGCCAAATATGGAACCACATTAAACAAATACGAGGCTTAAAAATACTACATTTACAGCATTTGGCAGATGCCCTTATCTAGAGCATTTTTTTTTATTTATAGAACTGAACAATTCGGCCTTGCTTAGCGGCCCAAGCCAAGTAACTTGATGGCACTGGGAACTGAATCCGGATCTTTCAATTACCAGGCCAACACCTTAAACACTAGACTACCACTAAAATGTGGTTAGTTCAAGTGGCTTGACTTCTATAATAAAAGTGAAAGCTTCTCTTGTTGGGAAGTGGTAGAGCAGTGGTTAAGGTATTGGACTACCAACTTGAAGACCTGTGTTCGATTCCCAGCACCACCTGCTAGGCTCCTGAGAAAGGCCCTCAACCCACAACTGCTCAGCTGTACAACAGGGAATAATGTAAGTCGCTCTGGATGAGGGCGTCTGCCAATTGCTGCAAATGTAAATGTATTAAGACAGGATGCTGTAAGTTAGGACACTCGATGGTGCTACGTGCTGTGGTAGGTTAATCTTCCTAATTATTGTCAGGGATTAAAACTGCTTTTATGCCCTTTTTAATCAGCATGGTGGTTATGACAATCCATGAGCCAAATATATATATACTTGGCTCTCTTACATTATATTTAATATGCCTACCAGACACGTCTACATAAATAATATAATAACATTCGATATGAATGTGCTACTTTTCTGCCGCAATACCACAATTACATTTAGTGAAACTACAGTAAACCGATCATTATTGCTGTTTATATTCTAACAGAAATGATGTTATCGTTCCAGCGTTCAGCTGTTTAAAATCACCGCGACATCTGCGGTTTGTAGGCTATTAGAAACTTCTGCTCCGAATGTAAATGTAAATTATGCTTGGAGGGACACAAATAATACATTTCAACAGACGACCCTCTAAATTTCTCTGCAGGCACCCCTGGACACCCCTGCTGTATGTAATACCGGGAACTTGTATTCAGATGTTTATTAATGTATAAATAGATAAATGAAAAAAGTATATGAGATGACATTTAATAATAAATGTACAAAAAAAAAAAAAAAGATGTGGTAATAACATCACATTAATCTGTTGGTGATTATTTGTTCATTAACAGTCCTGAGCTGTCCTTTTTTTTATTCATCCTATGTATCACATAGCAAATAAATAAAGGAATCAGAAAATAATTAATGCAGAAGGGTACGGTCCATAATCCACCCAGGGGTTCTGCTGTGCTGTCACTAATAATAATCCAGCAGGAGACCTCCAGGCAGTGTGTGATTTGTATGGTAGCAGGTGTGCCACTACAGAGGAGGTGCTAAACTAAAATCTCTACTGGAATTCTGCACACCCCGCTGGAGCTGTTCAAAGTGGAGAAATCACATCTAATCAAAGCAGGTGAATGAAATCAAATGTACTTGCTTCTCACTGCTTTCCATGCTGCGCAATCCGGATAAAAACGGGACCAGGGCATTGTGGGATTCCGCTCAAAATACATTTTTCAACAAAGTGGAATAAGATTTCCAGCTTATGGCAAATGACCTACAAAAATAAATCACACACTCGTTGTTTGGAATCGCTTGTAAGCAAAGCTGCAGCTGGTGCCTGTACGAAGTGGCCAACATTCCACACGTCATTCAGTGGTTGAATTTTGCTTATAGTGCATCATCTGAGTGTGTAAAGAATATGACCTTGTTAAAACATGCTACTTACACTGTGTATACTACAAAATAGACGCATTTATGAAAATCCACACCATAATAAGATTCTCTCCACCAAGACGAGCATTCGTGACCTTCGACCTCGGCAGATCTCGCCATCATGGATGGGCCACAGGGACGTAGAGCAGATAGATACCTCTCTCTCTCTTCTTTAATTACTTCAGAGACTTTCTGAAGGAGAGGACATGCACTGGACGGTCAATCAAGGTTTATTATTTGATCCTAATTTCATACATCACAGTAAAATTTCTCTCAAAATACGCCGCTCCTAAGCTTTTTTTTATTCAGAGCATAATAAAGAAGAAACCTCCACCGCAAGTATAAAGTCAGGTCCTTCTGCACAGCCCCATATAACCCCGAGAAAGAAGAATGTGTAAAACAATTACAGCGTTTCGGGAGACGCCTTTAATGATAAAAGGAAACGGGGAAAAAAAGATAGCACAGTTTAATGTCGACGGCGGTGTTTAAATGAGGTCAGTGGGAAGAAATTGTGCTGTAAATTCTTTTAGTGTAAAGTTGATTTTTTTTTTTTTTCAAAAAGAAGCTTCAGCAAAAAGTGAAGGTCAGCCGGGGCATTTCCAATAAAGTATAGTCACATGAATGTCAGCTCCAAACACTGTGGCCTTGAAAATTCAACAAAGATTTTGATTTACTTCCACACCAACACCTAGGAAAAAAGGATTTTTTTTTAAATCATTTGTCGCGAACAAGCTTTTTTATGATTTTTATGATTTAAAATTGTGAAAATTGTTAAGTTTAAACTAGAATGTTGTTTATTTTGTTAAATTGAAATAATTCCAAAAAAATATTCATATATATATATATAATATATATAATATATATATATATATATATATATATATATATATATATAAAGTTTCTCATTATGAGATAATTTATATATCTATATAAACTGTATATTTTCTATACCATTTAACTAGGGCTGTATATAGGCTTTACATAAGTACAAACAATTGTAAAACAGTGAAAACTTGTGATGGAGAAGGTGGAAAAGAGAGTCAAAAACTTAGTCGAGAAAACCAAATCGCAAAAACGTGAATCGAACTAAAGGAAGGCAAAGGTCGGTAACCCAAAACTCCAATAACTAGTAATGCAAATGCTCGGTTTGCAGACATGCTCTTTGTGTTACCTTACAAAGCTAACAACCGGAAGTAAGATGCGGATGTGGTGTGGCTCAAAACTCAGGAGAGGACACCCTCCTGTGATCACTGGGTGGAGGTACCGAGGTTCATACATGCAAAGCCGAAGGCGTCCTTATATTTTCTGCAATGCTTACTTCTGAGGCCGTATGTATCAGCGACCACTACAGGAGCGGAGGAAGACTTTGTTTAACAAACACTGAGGGTTTTATTTAATCAGTAATCTAAGCTTAAATCAGTTTAATTTAAATATCGATTGATACTAGAGGTTAGAATACTGATAAATATTTTTTACACAGACCTACATTTAAGCTACACAAAGTCACTCGGAGCCTGCTGTCTATTCCAGAACACTCCTAGACAGTGTAATATCTCATAATAATGAGAAACTTTGTAATTATGATGCATCCTATAATACTATACTGACTGATCCTCTATCATTATTATGAAAATAAATCATCATTATAAAAACCTTTTAATTACCGGTACGCTGTAAAGCTCAGTTATTTTAAGGCATAGGAGTGAGTGAAGGATTGAGTTGCTGTTTTTAGTATAGCAATAATATCAATAGTATTATGCACCAATGTCATACTGTGTGTGGTAGAGGATAGACGAATGACAAGAAGTTTGCTGGTTTTCTTCAGCTGGGAAGGAAAATCTGACATCCAGCAAAGAAGGAACAGAGGGAAAGCAGCAGCTTGAAACAAAAAAATCTGTTCTGTTAATAACGTAGAAAATAAACGTGGTATCGATCCTTGAGAATAAACTGTCAATAGAATGAAATGCCAGCGATGCCAGTCATCATCTGCTGCCTGCGCTGCTTTGTTAAATGTTTCATTAAGTTGGATACTTCTGTTCAGGGAAAAATAAAAATGATCAGCCATTACATTAAAATCAACTTCCTGTTATGCTGCTAAAACAGCTACATATGGACACTAGGATCTCTGAAGCTGTCCTGTGGGATCTGGTACCAAGATATTAGCAGCTGATACTTTAAAGGGCCCATTGGATGCGACATACACTTTTACAGGTTGTTTGAACTGAAATGTGTGCTGGCAGTGGGTGTACATGTAAGGATGAGGGCACAGTAGGATCCATTTTGCAGGATGTAGTGTAGTGTAGATTATTAAAGAAAGGGGTAGGCAGGAACACAAACATGAGGCGGGCAAGGGGAGAAACAAACAACCAAGAAAAACAAAACCAAGACGAAGACACAATGTACAAACCGAAACCGTGACAGAGAACAAAACATGGAACAGGAACCAAGAAAACCGAGAGTACGCTAGTATGTGGCATAAGCTAACAATAATTCGCAACCAGGTAGCCATACGGTTTGTTTAAATCTTTAAGGCTAGTTTAAATGTTTTATAGGAATCTTTGCAAATAATCAGCAAAGTACGATGCACATCATACAACGTTTCTTTTCTTGTTGTTTTACCCACCGAACACGTTTTCACTATTTTTTTCCAGTAGTTTGAAGTTGTTAGACTGGTTTAGGTTCTGCGCTCCTATTGGTTCTTGGTAAGACGTTCGTTTCTGAAATCGTCTGACGCTGCCAGAATTTCCTCAGTGGCAATACAAAAGGAACTACACTGTTTTGACACAGGATTATAATCTGGACAATAACACTACTATGTCATGGGGTTTTTTTCTATAAGGAATTTCTGTAAAGAAAAATCGGAAACGTGAGCAATTTAGCTGTGAATAAATCAGATGCATTAAAATCACTGCACAAACAATATAGTGTTAAACTAAAAAGAACAGACGTACACATTTTATTAAGCGTTGTTCAAAAACGTTATGCAGTCTCTTTTATCATCTTTTTATGAATTTGAGCATTTCTCTACAATAAGTCTAGACAGCCCACGGATCAGTCCACCACTCGTTCCACAGGCAATCATCAACCTGTTATTTTTCCCCTTCTTCTGCCTCATAAAGTTGTTTCTTTTTGTTTTCTCGGTCTCGCTTTCTCTCTATGTCTGTCGCATGATTTCTTTCATTTCTCTCTGCCACCTCTTCTTTACTTCTCTCTTTAATAAATTCTGCTCCCCCACGGTTCTTCATTGCTATTTACCTTTTCTTTCTGTCTTTCTTTCTGTATTTCTTTCTGTCTTTCTTTCTTTCTTTCTTTCTTTCTGTCTTTCTGTCTTTCTGTCTTTGACAGAAATCATGTTCTCCATGTCTCTGAACTGCTGATCCCCTTTGCCTTGCCACCTCGAACCGTTGCCTTGATCTAATTGGCTGGCTAATAAGGTTGCTATAGCAGCGTGCTGACAGGTGCACTCACACTTAGTTGCACCAGCACCCATAAAAACCTCCCTCTTATTTCTAAGGCCACTGAAGTGAGAAGCACATGCTGCTCTCCTCTTGCGCACAATAGCCAGTTTTCTGTGTGTGTGTGGGTGTGTGTGTGTGTGTGTGTCGATGCAGCATTGTTCATTTAACCGCTTGTGTATTTTATTTGTTAGTTTTTTACTTCTGCCTGAATTACGACTTTTCTTCTGACAATTTTACTTCCTGCACAAACACAGCACCGCCTTTGCAGCTCATCAACGGCGTCAGACGGATCGGAATTTATTAGACGGTCCGGAAATTGGATAGAAAATGTTGTAATTATTTAATACAACTTTGTTAAATTGTTTATGAAACAGTGAAGCACTTCGAATTACCACAGAAATGCACAGACAATTTAAAGTAAAGAAACTTATCTTTATTCTAGCTTATCCTATCCTATCCTATCCTTATCTTATCTCATTCTCTTCTTATCTCATTCTTATTTTATCTTATCTCTTTCTTCTCATTCTTATCTTCTCTTTCTCCTATCATATCTAATGGTAATCATATCTTTATCTCATCTTTATCCTATTCTATCTTAATCCTATCCTATCTTATCCTATCCTCCTTATCTTATCTCATTCTCTTCTTATCTCATTCTTATTTTATCTTATCTCATCTATTTTATCTCTATCTTCTCAGTCTTCTCTTTATCCTATCATATCTAATGGTAATCATATCTTTATCTCGTCTTTATCCTATTCTACCGTAATCCTTATCTTATCTTAGTCCTATCCTATTTTATGTTAATCTTATATTATTTTTATCTTATGTCATATCTTATCTTATGTTTTTAAACTTATCGTTATCTTCTCATTCTTAGCTTATCTTTATTCTATCCTATCTAATGTTACTCTTATCTTTATTCCTATTCTAACTTAATCCTATCTTATCCTATCCTTATCTTATCTCATTCTTCTTATCGTCATTCTTATTTTATCTTGCATCTTCATTATTTCTGCTCTATCTATCTCATCTTCATCTTTATCCTATCATATCTAGGGTAATCACCTTTATCTCATCTTTCTCCTATTCTATCGTAAGCCTATCCTATCCCATCCTATCCTTAGTCTATCTCATTCTCTTCTTATCTCATCTTATTTTATCGTTATCTATCTATTTTATCTCTATCTTCTCAGTCTTCTCTTTACCTTCTATCAATGGTAATCAATCTGTATCCGCTTTTCCTATTCGATCTAATCCTTATCTATCTTATCCTATCCTATTTTATGTTAATCTTATAGTATTTTTATCTTATTCATATCTATCTTATTTTTTAAACTTATCGTTATCTTCTCATTCTTAGCTTCTCTTTATTCTATCCTATCTATCTGTTACTCTTATCTTATCTATTCTAACGTAATCCTATCTGATCCTTATCCTATCCTTATCGGCTCATTTTCTTATCCTTTCCTATCCTAATTTATCTAATCTTATCTATTCTTATCCTGTCTTTATACTATCCTCTCTAATCTACTGTATTCTTCCTATTTTAATCTTATCTCAGTCCCATCTTGTTTAACCCAGTTTATCTTATAGCACCTTTAATACAAGATGTTACTGACGATCTTCTGGTAAAATGATTATCATTATAAATATTTAACTAATTTGTCAGTTTGTTTGTTTTGTAAACTGCATTCACATCTTATCTGTTAAAAAAAAACGCCTTGTTTTGTCATTCTTTCTCTGCATCATGAAAAATCGCATCTCATTAGTTTTTCACTGGTTATTTATCTCTCTTACATTTTGGTCACTGTTTGCATATTGTATAGCGCTTTCTTATCTCTCCCTTTCTTTCATCTCTCTTACACACACGTGGTCTCTGTTTCTATAGGTTCATCCTGACTCTCATGGGCTTTCCATACCCCCACCGCCCTCTCTACTATCAGGATTGTTTCCACGCCGTATGTTGTGAATGTCCACCTATAGAGCCCAAATACTCATTAATACTGTCTCTCTCTCTCTCTATCTCATATATGTGTGTGTGTGTTCTTTATAAAGAACGATTGCTCATAATTGGCACGTTTGAACCATGTTGTCAGAAAACAGTGCCTGTGTGTGTGTGTGTGTGTGTGTGTGTTTTAGTACCAAATAAGATGCTTTTAAAATATTTTTGCTTTCAATAATTTAGCATGCCGATGCCTTTCAAATATTATTTTTCATTTGTTAGGGAAGCACATACAAACTCCATCAGCTTCTGTTCATTTTCCTGTGGAAAAGTGTGTGTGCGTGTGTGTGAATATACATAAATATCAACGAACAAAAAGACTATGATTTGAACAGTGGAACAGGCCCAACAGCACCACTGTCATTATTCAAGCGCAGCTTTTCAGACGTGATTTATTCAGTCGAGTATGTAATGAAGGGGTGGAGACGGGATGGGACGGGATGGGATGGGATGTATACAGCAGTGAAGAGCATGGAGAGCACAGGGTTCTGAAGATGCCTTACATTATAATGTTATCTATGCTATAAGTTGATCATCTTGATCCAATTCTGGCTCTATGAGCTCTTGCTCTGAAACATGCGAATTCACACGGAACGTTTTTTTTGGGCTGCCTGCTGTGTTTATGTTACACAACAGCTCGGCGACAGGCGGTTACACACTGCATGACGTTACAATACAAAGAATCGCCAACAACACTGTCTGGCCTGCAAACTGCGTTTCTCACACACACACACACACACGCACACGAGAAGTAAAGAGGAAATAATGCAGAATCATTAATGAGATTCTTTTGGTGGTGCTGGGAATTAAAACTATAATCAGTGACCCAAACCTCAAGCAATGAGTGACCAACTCTCTTTTTTACTGTCTCTTTCTGCTGCTTTTCTCTCTGTTTTCTCTCGCCGGTTGATTTCTCTCTCTCTCTATCATTTTCTTTTTCTCTCTCCCTTATTTTCAGTTTCTATCTCTCCCTTCTTATCTTCCTCTTTCTACTATCTATCTTCCTCTTGTTCTTTCCACCAGAATCCTTTTTTTTAGTTTTTCCCCATCCCATCTTTATCTCTCTTTTTTCTCTCTCTCTTCTTTATAGTTTTTCTCTCTTTTGCTCCTTTTTCTATATCCCTCACTGATCCACTATCTCCTCTCCTCTCTTTCTTTCCACCAGTTTCCTCTTTTCAGTTTCTCTCTCACTTTTCTCTCTCTCTTATTTTCAGTTCCTATTCTCTCTCCTTTCCTCTTTTTTATCTTCCTTTCTCTCTACTATCTCTCTCCTGCTCTTTCTTTCTATCATATTTTTTCAGTTTCTGTCTCTCCTTTCTTTCTCATACCTTCTTTCACACCCTCTCTCTCTCTTTCCATCAGTCCCTTTATATCTCTCTCTCGATTTTTTTTATTTTATCTCTCTGTCTTTTCTTTTCAGTACTCGTCTTATTTTACATTTCTTTTCTTGAAAGTGTTTTTCTAACAGTGTTCCTCTTACCTCCCTTTGTGTGTCCCTCCCCCCGTCCACACACACTCAAGGCAATTTGGACTGTCGCATGATGTCAATCTGAACCGGGAGCCTGAAACTTTACAGTGGGGCTTGAGGAATTAAAGTAATAAGAGCGGTGGTTTTCTCCTCCACTGTCGGGGTTCCTGCCTCAGATCGTTATCTTATAAGCATTATGAAGCTGCTTTTGGCCCCAATCACTCCCACAATGCATCCTATTAGTTCTCATCATGCTCAGGTCTGGATCACCCACGCTGGCCGGATCACATCACTGTGCGGGACCGACGTACTAAAGATCAATGGGAAACAATCCCAGGGTACGTGCATGTCCGTGTGTGTGGTTTAGTCACTGTGTGGTTCTTTGTCCTTGTCTGAGCCATTAATGCCCTAATGTCTCAGTGATGATTAATTTAAGTGATGACTTAATAAATTAGGTTCCTCAGTGTTTTGTGTGTGGGTGTGTGGGTATAAAAGAGAGTGTTGTGTGTATCTGTGGTGCTCAGTGGTAGTTTTTGGACCACTGATCGGCCCCTGAAAAGACCCCTAATCTTAACTGATCAGTCGTTGGATGAATAAAGTAAGTCACCTGGAACATCCTGATCATCTGTTAATAAATCCAAAAATGTAATGAATGGTTGTTTTGGTTGTTAAGGGTGTGATGCTGCATCTCGATGCATATTTTATGCATTTTCATTAACACAGGAAGTCAGAGTGACATCGCACCTCTAAAATCGCATATGTCAAAGTTCCGGATGACCTCATACTCCCATCTGGATTTTAAATATGCATAAATCTACACTTTACCATCCCATGAGGCCGCAGGAGAGATGACTCCTCATATTAGCAGCGGTGGAAAGCAGAGAAGCGTCACTTTATAAGGCTTTAAGTAAAACGGCACTGGTTTAACATCGTCTAAGTTAAACATTATCCGACTTTAAATGTGCACAGATGTACATTGTAGGTCATGTACAATATCAAAGTGGCGAATTTAGTTTCATGCATACCTACCTGTAACCCCCACTATAATAAAATCCTTTTTACTGGTTAGGAATTCATACCGTGCTTCAATGTAACCTCCTACTTGAGTTTCTATACTTAATGTTGGACGAGCATTGTTTGGAAAAAAAGGTTTTATTACGCCACATCCAATAGCGAGAGATTCACCACCAATCGCCCTGCTTAGCCAGAGATGGAAAAGCTCCAGTGGGGTGGAAAGCTGCTGTTTGGCTGCAGTCTATAAAATAAACCCAACTTCGCTTCGAGCATTAAAGTCGCCACTGCAGGATTTTTGGTTGTGTACTCGCTAAAATGACCCAAAATTGAGCAATCAGTGAGCTGGCATTGCAAGTTATTACCAAGCTTTTAATTAGATTGAGCTACGACATATTATGTAGCCTATCCGCGACAGAGCAAGTCTGTGTGTCAAACATGAGTAATTACTACAGTACAGTATGTTTTTCACTGGTAGGAGTTTAAGAGAAGGATACATAAGCGGCTGCAACATCGCCCCCCCCAAAAAAAATAAATATGCAACGTCAATTGGATGCACGAAGACGCACAGCCACCAGCATGCAACAGCTTCGTTTGGTGCTACTGTGTTTGCACATGTTATGTTACTACAGATAAAAAAAAAAAACATAAAAAATCCAATGGGCGCATTACTGAAACAAGTTAGTCTCTGTAACTATTATAAAACGATATTGCAAAGCACCTGCTCCGTAATACCGCAGCAGAATACATGTGGACTTTGGTAGTGAAGTCGCCCGCTACCTCAACCAAATTTATTTTTGGAATCAAACTCCGGCTAGTGGTTTGCTCTGATGGCGCCACTAAAAGCTGTTACAACATTGATTGTGTAATCCGATTAAATACACTGCCCTCCATAATTATTGGCACACCTGGTTAAGATGTGTTAAAGCCTTAAAATTAATTCAATTTTTATTGGCAGAACATACTCTCACACTGAAATTGTAGAAAAAAATGTAAACCTTCAAACTCAAGTGAATTTTAAAACGGATAAAAAAACAATCCCTGACTAAGAAATATTATTTTTCATACAATCACAGTTGTCCACAATTATGGGCACCCCTACAATTCCTCGGAAATAATGTATTGAGTATTTCTCTGTCATTTCTACAGTAGGTTTTAAAATTGATCAAAGTATCTATGAACATTTAATTAGTAATTCATCACTTCCGGTTTTCCCTGTGGTATAAATATGACGTCGCCTTTGTATAATTGTTTTAAATGTCTGTGTATGTGTACACATTTACCGCAAGGTTGAAACATTCAGCCGCAAAAAACATCACTTTCGTAGCGTTAACAGACATTTTGATTGATCAAGTACTTCGGTTTATATATAAACTTTTCTATTCCATTAACGCTATCATTTATTACAAACTGTTTATTTTCTTTAATAAACTTTCCTCTATGTATGCGCTATAGGATCCTTTGTGTCTTATCTTTTTACACACAATCACTACACCGAATCGCTAATCAACACATCGTTCAAAACAATAAATTCTTTCCAAATAGAGTTTTTAAGGCATCTGAGGATTTTTTTTTTAAATAGTGCAGTATAAATCACCGAAAAACAAAATATCACAATGTCAGTTTTTTTCCCTAATATCGGGCGCTCCTAAATTCTACACAACGATTTTAACATCTAAATCAAGTTAATAGATTTGTTTGGAATGTGTGATTTTTCTACATTAGTGGCACAAACACACAATGGCTTTAGGCGCTTCTTAAATTACGTATTGTAAAAAAACAACACAGGAGCCTAAACTTCAATTGTATGTGTTTTTTCATAGTAATAAATACATAAAGTCTGGTTATAAGAGTATCTCCCTCTTTTATTATCTCTCTCTCTCTCTCATTTTCCTGCACTCGCCCCTAGAACAATAATACTAGTGGTGGCTTAGGTTTGGGACTACCACCCTGAAGATTGTGGGTTTGATTCCCAGCTCCACCAAGCCATGACTGTTGGGCCCCTGAGCAAGGCCCTTGACCCCTAATTGCTAAGATAAATGTAAGTTGCTCTGAGAAGGACGCCCCAAATGCGTAAAGTACTAAAAAAATACTTTTGAAAAAATCAAACTCTTCCCCAATTTGCCTGTCCATCTATTTGCCCTTCCTAATTCCCCGTGTCCCTCCCTTCGCTATTCTCATGCATTCTCTCGCTCTCTCTATGCCTCTCTTATCTTCCTGTGTTTTCTTTTTTTTTCTCTCTACCTGCCCCACCTCATTCCCCTGTTTCCTTCTTCCTCAATGCTCAAGTCACTCGTCTATCTTTATGCTTGTGGGGTTTAAAAAGCAGCATACATTAATTAGATTATGCAGAGACAACGGTACACTCTGACAGACTGTCACAGATATATACAAGAAACAAAAACACACCACACACACCTATGCTGATGTCACCCACATATTGCAGTCTGCTGTCTTTAGAGAGCTTATTTGACGGAGAGATAGAATGATCTTGAAACATATACAAAGCGAGTATAGGGAGTGAGAGAGAGAGGGGAGGGAGGGAGGGAGGGGGTCGGGCGGGAGAGAGATAAGCTAAATCGCTACGAGACCATCTCTACCGCAATATGGGAAAAAAGAAATAGAGGGAGAGAAAGAGAATAATGAGAAAGAATAGAGACGACAGATAACATGATGAGAGCAGAGATAATGAAAGAGAGAGAGTGTAAAAGAAAGAGAATGAAAGAAAGAGAGCAAAAGAAAGAGACAGCGATAAAGAGAGCGAGGAAGAAAGAAAAATAGAGCAATTGTGTGTTGAGCCGCTACCCACCCAATCCAAAAAAGGAATAGAGAAGAGCAAAAGACATACACGCACTAGAGAGAGATCTAGAGATAGAGAGAGAGAGAGATAGAGAGAGAGAGAGAGAGAGTCTTACGCATAGAGATGTTTTGAATTTGTAGGTTGTAGCTAGGGTTGTTACGTAGTGAAATTTTCCTCATTGCATCACAGTGGGAGGAGGTGGAACGGTTGGAGTTTCCTTCTTTCCCTCACTTTCCTACTCACTAAATCTATTGTGGCGATGAGCAAGTTCCCCCACAGCAACCGTTCCAATTCAGTGGAAAAGTCTTTCCTGAAGTGTGGAGGTTATTATAGTAAGAGTGAGTATAGAGTAAGACTGAGACTAACTCCAGAACTTAGACAAAGACAAGATCACAAATTAAATGAATAAATAAAGGAAAAACAAATACACAGTGGGAAAAAATAACAGTGGGGCCAAAATCTCAGAGCATTCTGGGCAAATGCTTTCTACCTTTATACCACTAAAGGTTCTGAATGACAGATCTAAGGAGCTTGCCGGTTGGTGGTCTAGGACAGATCAAGAAAGTTAGAAGGGTGTTTATATTTAAAACCAAAAGCTCACTTAAAATGAATCCTGTAATGCACATTAACCAACAGAACATCGCTTTATCTCTTCATCATCATAATCCTCATACTGATCATCATCATCATAAACCTATCATTACATCCTCATCATCCTGATCATCATCAGCAGCATCATCATTATATTCCTATCATTACTTTCCTCATCATCCTCATAATCATCATTCTTTTAATCATCATCCTGCTCATCACGATCCAAATCAACCATCATCATCATCATCATCATCACTATCCTCAACCTCCTGTTTATCATCATCATCATCATCGCGCATCATCACTATCCTCATCATCCTGATCTTCATCACATTATCATATTCCTCTCTTTACTATCCTCTTCATTCTGTTTATCATCATCATCACCATCATCACTATCCTCATCATCCGGATCATCATCATATGCCTAATATCACTATACTCATCATCCCGATTATCATTATCATCATAATCATATTCCTATCATCAGCTTCCTCATCATTCTGTTCAAAATCATCAGCATTACTATCCTCATCATCCTGAGCATTATCATCATCATTATAGGGCTAACTGGTGGTCCCCACACAGTATTACATCATTGAAACACACACAACCAGTACACAACGAAATTCAAATTACTCTTTACACACACACACACACACACACACACACAGAAATGTCAAATTACCTTCAGATAGACACACCAACACAGAAATATCAAGATACACTTTTACACACACACCAGAAACACACACACACAAACACACAGAACTGTCAAATTACTTATCTCTCTCTTTCTCACTCTCCCACCACACAGACAAAATGTCAACTTACCTTTCTCATACACACACCAACACAGAAATATCAAGATACGCTTTTACACACACACACGCGTGCGCACACACACACACACACACACACACACACAAACATCATTCATGCTTCAACGGCTTCAATAGCCTCCCTAAGTGTGTGTTTTGGTCTAGACTACTGCCTCTAAATACACAGAAATTTCTTTTTTTTTTTACAGAAAAAGTCTCACATTTTCCCAATCTCCTCACTTCATACCAGTTCCCCACCGTACTGTAACAACATGCAGTAGATGCCCTTAAACAGGCTGAAGAAGAAACAAATGAATTTACGGCGAGAAATAAATGACAAAAGAACTTGCACACAGAAGTTATGGAATGTTTGAACATTAACACAAATAATAATGTGAAAAAACAAAATAAGCACTGAGCACATCCTAATTTTACAACATTTATATTTCCTGTTCCTTTAATACTTTAATGCTCTATAGGGTTCTTCCTCTTCTTTTACATTTCCCTTTTAGGGTCACACGCAAATCATCCGTCTCCCCCTAACCCTATTCTCTAATCCTCTCCCGCACGCACACCACAACTTCATATCTCGTTTATTGCTCCTTTACCCTTCGTGTCTTCCTCTTTGCCTTCTGCCTGGTAGCTTCATTTCTAACAATCCTCCTACCATATATATTCACTATCCCTCCTCTGTACATGTCCAAACCACCTCAATCTGAAGTCCCCCTAATGAACTCGTTCCTGTGTATAAATAAGTGCTATAGAAATAAACTTGCCTTGCCTATTAATAACCAATAAATCATGCCATATTTATAGAAACATGCCATATTTAGTTTTTTGTGTATCGTGTCTCGTACTGCCTGTTACAAAATTATTTTTGAAAATAATTATTTAAAAATACTTAAAAAAAAGAAAACAAAACTTCAGGACCACTAAGAAACCCTTTCAGTACGTAATAACGCTACACATTCTCCTCACTATTTCATGAACACAAAAAAGAAAAGCTTTAAACGCTTATACCAAAAGCACGGCATCTCATTGAATGTAAAAAAACAACACCCTTATTATTCTTCACTTAAACCCACCCACCACCACATTCATTTGAAACAACGATGCCTTTCGCTCATCTGCAATAAACGATCCGCATTTGTTGAGATGATTAATGCAGTCAGCCGAAGAATATAGGATGATCTTTATCTATTTATTTACCTGGAGCCTCACTGCATGCCATCTGGTATGCCCCCCCTCAACCCCCTACACACATGTATATTCCGATTATAAGAAGCTTCTGAAACCGTTGGACTGCGCCATCATCTACTTTATATAAATCCCAAAGGCAATCCATAGTTGCATACATACGACACAATTAAACGATCCGGTGGCCCTAAACTACTGGCCTTATTCTGAAAATGTTTCACCTATTTATAGTAGATTTCGGATAGTCCTGGGATTGGGGGTTTGATTTTTATTGTCGTAGTTAAAATAGGTGTGTGATCCTGCCCTGTGATAGGTTGCACCCTGTCCCTCATTATATTTCCAGAGACGCCTGGTAGACATCCATATTCCCCAATCTCTTTGTAGAATAAGCAGCTTACTGATATACACAGGATATTTGCAGCAATTAACTCTAATCAAATCAATGTATTTCGATTAATCAAATCTTCTCCACAATTTTTTTTTTTCTCTCTGATTTTCGCTAAAAGCAAAAGAAGGTTTCTTTTCGAAAGCACGTCTGAAACATTATTAAATCCTGGGTTTTTACATCAGAAAGATTTAATATTTAAATCAGAATATTAAAAGTAATTGCTGCAAATATCCTGTGTATATCAGTCAGCTGCTTATTCTACAAAGAGATTGGAGGAAATCTGGATGCTCTACCAGGCGTCTCTGGAAATATAATGAGGGACAGGGTGCAAACCTATCACAGGGCAGGATCACACACCTATTTATACACTTCGGACAATAAAAATCAAACCCCCAATCCCATACTATCCGAAACCTCTACTATAAAGTACGTGAAACATTTTAAAAATAAGGGGTATTTAGTTTAGGGGCCACCAGAAATCTGTTTAATTATTTGTTAACAGTAATATAATGGTATGTTAGGTGCAGAATGGGTGTGGTCGTTTGTCCCACCTCCTATACTTCATACAGCCCATAATGTTGAACTGTAAGCATAGATATACACAGTAGTAGACAGTCTGCGTTGATGAAAAGGGCTTTGGGAAGATGCTGGAAGGTGGGGGGTAGTTAAGGATGGGGCTATGAAGAAGGTAGTTATGGTGGGTGGTTGATTATTATATCGAATAGAACTCCTGACTCGATCTCTTTTCTCCCCAACCCCCAGTCCTCCAACCTCCCGTCTAGCATGCTAATGTTCCCATTTTTCAGTCTTACCTCCATGTGCAGCTTTGACACAATTACATTCCACAGCTAATGTTTAATTCAGTGCAGCGTCTGCATGCAAGTGTTTATGTGGAAAAGAAAGTTCACATTTGTGTGAACTGGGGTACCCACTTACACGTGTGTGTATGTGTGTGTGTGTGAGGGTTTTCACACTTTAATGAGACACAATTGGAAGCTAAAGGGTTGTGGAACCTTAGGGAGCTCATCACTGATATACCACTTTAACAAAGATTAAAGACAACCAGCACATCACCAGCACTACGCACACATACACACACACACACTCGTGTGCGTTTATTTATACCCCTACAGTACATTCACAATTCAACTCCACAAAAAAACAAACCTTTAAACACTCTACGGCCTTGAACCACTCATATTTCTGACCTGTGTGTGTGTGTGTGTGTGTGTGCTGATTTTTGTGAAGAAACAGACAACCGGAAAGATAACTCCATGAATCACAGCAGCCTCTTAAACTCGACTACAGAAAAAATAGATGCCAGTGTTGAGGAGAAAGAAGAAATAATCAGACAGGCTGATGGTAAGGACTAAGAAATGAAAGGAAACCAGAAACAAAAAGTAAAAAGAAGAGAAGAAGCAACAGATGGTGAAAATGGATCAAAAATCAAAAGAACGAAAGATGGAAACGAAAGGAAAGTGTACCTAATACACACTACTCCCCTATTATACTCCGTCAGACATATTTACACCGTTTAGATCAGAAAATAGTCAATTTTTTGTAATAATTAAAGATACAGATTTAAGGAAGAGAAGCCTGGGTTACATTTGTTCATTTCTTTATTTTTAAATAATATTTGTTCCTTTTTTATTCTACTAATGCAATCCTGTCACTCATAACAATAACCGTGTGAGTGAAGGATGGGCTTTAAGACAGAAAAGCATCTACAGC
Source organism: Bagarius yarrelli (assembly GCA_005784505.1). Taxonomy (NCBI): domain Eukaryota; kingdom Metazoa; phylum Chordata; class Actinopteri; order Siluriformes; family Sisoridae; genus Bagarius; species Bagarius yarrelli. The sequence continues at coordinate 995,333 of VCAZ01000026.1, read as the reverse complement.
AAGAATTACCAGAATTCCATGTGACAGCGTATCATTTTTATATTTATTTAAGAAAGTCACATAAGCCATCTGAAGATATACATCTACTACTAATATTAATTATAATATAATTATGTTAATAATATAAACAATAAATTCAGCTGCTGCAGTTTATAGTATCATCTAAATTAGTGTTATGATTCGCATAATATCATTATGGATTATAATCAGTATAAAAAAGATACTTCTACTACTAACCAAAAAAATTATACGCCTACTACTAATATTAATTTAATATAATTATTTTAATCTAATAAACCAATAATTTCAAGCTGCTGCCGTTTACAATATCATCTTAACTTCTTATTATTTTAGCATAGTTATCATCTAGAAGTAATATAGTAGTAACGAAATAAACTAAAACACTTCTAACTACTACTAAAATATCCGTCTGCTACTAATGTTAATTATAAGGATAAGTATGTTAATATAATAAAACAATAAGTTTAGTTCAGTACCATGTAAAATTATTATTATTAGCATCATTGTTATTATAATCAATATTAGTAGTAAAAAAATCTATACTCTACTACTAAATAAAACAATTTTACTACTAACTACAATATTCTCCTTCTATCTAAAAATATACTTCTACGACTAATATGATTGAGTGATAATTATTTTTAATAAATAATAAGTTCAGATGCTGCAGATTACAGTAGGTCTTTTCCTAAACAATATAATATTAGTACCACAATGTAATGTAATACTCAGCCCAGATGCAGACAGGATATAAGACATTGTTTCTTCTCAAGGCTCAGTAGTCACTGTAGTAGTTTTGCGTAACGGACTGCAATTTATTAATTCACTTTCTTTGTTCGAAAAATGAAGATCCCCGTATGCCAGGTTGGTCCTGAGAAAAGGGCAGCATATAAAGAACCAAGAGCCAGAACTGGTGCCACCTTCAAGCCCAACTGGCATCACCCACTTAGCTTCAGTAAACCAACAGGACGGTGCCAATCACAGCTTTACGGCTCAGCAAACTCTCAGCTGAGATATACTTGTTTGGCAGTTCTGTCTGCTGAGGTACCACACAGGCCCACTGCACAGCAGGAGAACAAATACTACATGTAACGGGAATAATTATACAATTATAATTGATTCAGGAACTATGGTCTAATGTCTGGCTGGGTAGTTTTGGTTGGTGGACTTTACTCAACAATGTTATTGTTACCAACTATTTTGAAATCCTATATCTGATACACTCATGCCAGCATAAGACACCCACACATGCTTACACGACTGTGCCTGCTGTACTGAGAATGATTAAATCACCTTAATATCATCTGGTCAGCTATGATCTAACTATGATCTCGCTCAATAAACGGGGTAAACAGAGAAGCTGACTGAGCTTAGTAAATGATCCAATAAGTATTTTACACCTATTTGGGGTGTAACGGTACATAAAACTCACGGTTCGGTTCGATTTCGATTACGGTACAGTTAGGGAAAAAATTTTGCTATTCATTTATTTTTTATTTTTTTATTAACAGTATACATTTTTTAAACAATTTTAAATATAATGCTTGCTTGGTTTAAATTAAAAAATAAACATCTGAAAATAAAACACATTGACCATTAAATAAAATTAATTCTTAAATAAATTAAACAAAATAGAAAAAGATAGTAAAGCAAAAATCGAACGTATAAATGTCTACCAATTACAGTGCTAACAAACACGGCCTGCAGCCCTGCTCAGATTTTTTTACCTAACTTTCCACACCATGTCTAAAAACACAATATTACAATTCTACCTTATCCCCTGTTGTTTTATTCAACTATGGCCATAAATCTGCTGCTATAAAAAAACAAAACAAAAAAAACAAAAACAGAAGCAGCGTTTGCACTACACTCGTTTTTTTCCTTGTAAAAGTGATATTTACATTTAGGTGGTGATTTTTCAAATGAGATATTAAGTTTGGCCTGCTACCAGAAACAAACCCAACCACTGCTAAACAATGTCTGCACTTTGACTTTATCTTATCAACCCGTCTTTCGCGTTGTCAAAAATGATCATACAGAGAATCTTAATGATTAAGGGATGGTCTTCAATCTCTGGTTTCTCATCCGCATTCCCATCATAACATTCCCTAGCCACGAGCGAGGCGGAGTCTAAACAAACGTGCGGTCCGCCACTTAATATGTTTGTGTGTAAACGCAGATTCGTTCTGCACGTAGAATTAGGAAGCCCTGTACTGAAAAGGTTTGGTACGAATGCGTGTACCGCTACACCCCTAATACACACTTATATAATAAGTGGAGCCGATTAACTGTAGATGAAGAGTAGATTTAAATGCATTAACACCATAAGTGGTAATTAATTTCAATTATTAGTGCATCACTTGCTCATAAAAGAAATTTGGTTGATCCTTCCCAGCTTTCATAAGAAAATTTTTTAATTCCATCATATTTTAGAAACTCTGACCAACCCCACCTGCTCAGTAGAAGTTTTGTCTCACTACAGTTTTGGATAGGAGCCTACAGAAGGTTCCTACCACTCAGCATGAATTTTTTAGCCAACTGCTTCCACTGAAGGATTGACCAGTCCTAGCTAATTCCTTGGACTCCTACCCCCCTTTAAAATTTCAAACAAATAAATCCATTCTTAAAGAATCTTTGACCAACTCCACCCACTTCTGAAGGAAGTTTGACCAACTCCACCCACTTCTGAAGGAAGTTTGAACAATTTCACCCACTTCTGAAGAAAGTTTGACCAGTGCCACCCACTTTTGAAAAAAATCTAAGCTACCTCATTGGCTCTTACTGGACAATTTGACCAATTTTACCACTGCCTAAGAAAGTTTGACTAATCCCACCCACTTTTGCAAAGAGTCTGACCAACCCTATTTGCTCCTGAGAAAAATTTGACAAATTTCACTACTGCCTCGGAAAGTTTAATCAATCCCACCCACGTCTGAAGAATTTTTGACCATTTCCACCCACATTCAAAGAAAGTTTGAATAAATTCTCTTGCTATAGCAAAATGTTTGACCAACCCCACCCACACTTCCTCATAACTTGAAGAATTCTAACTGCAGAATGATGCACAACTGACATGCCCACTCCTTAAAAAGGTCCTGGCCAGTCATGCAGTAACTAGTTTTGGTTGTGTCTAATATCTATTTCCTAAAAATAAACAATATCTTATGCATAGTGCAATGTGCTGCAGTATAACCACCAAGGTATGCTATTACCATAAATGCTACATTTGCCCTTATCACACAACACCCTATAAAAACACAAAAGCCCTAATCACACACCATTGGTATTACGTGGTGACCTCTGGACAGTTGTGTTATATGCAGAGCTTGATTGTGACCTTAAGACAGCTAAACATCACTAGAAGAGCAAAAACAAAATGTATTATTTAAATGCTGATCGATGACAAGTAAAAGGTAAAAAATGTTCTTTTGTTCATGATATACATTTATCACTATGGAGCTTAAAATATGAATGGTATTTTTTTTATTTATGTTATATTTTAAATGTTCAAAATTTAAATGCTGGATAATATTTAGGTTTGTTAAATTACACTTGTCAATAATTCATATTTGAAAAATTGGCACGGTGGCTTAGTGGTTAGCACTGTTGCCCAGTGGTTAGCACTGTTGCCTCATAGCAAGAAGGCCTTGTATTCGATTCCCGGGTAGGGGCCTTTCTGTGCATAGTTTGCATGTTCTCCTTGTGCTAGTTTACTCCGTGTTCTCTGGTTTCCTCCCACAGTCAAAAAACATGTATGTTAGGTTGATTGCTGATTTTAACTTTCCCATAGAAGTGAGTGTAAGTGATTGTGTGGCCCTGTGTTGGACTGGTAAGCTGTCCCCCTCCTGCCTTTTGCTTTTTCAAAGCTGGCTGGGATAGATCCCTGTGACACCGAATTAAAAAATGAGCGGGTATAGAAGATAAATGAATAAATGAAAATTTGTCATATTTGTCATATTTGTCAAATATGTGTCATATTTTGAGCTCCATCTAGCACTTGCAGCCAAGTAAGAAACAAGTAAGCATATGTTATACAATGCTATCACATCATATCCTGGAGATATGTAAATTTGAGTAAAATCACAGGTTTTGCTCATCTCGTGCAAAAGCGTAACATGAAATTCAGATGTGAGGGGGTAATTTTCAAATCACACAAAGTTCCCAGATGCTGCCCTAGAAGGCTAAAGAAGGCTTTTGTAACATTTAACATTCAGTTGCGCGCATCATGATAACAAGATTTACAAAGACCAGAGCTGTTCAACTAAAAAAGCACAAGTTCCACATGACTCATTTGTGATCCCCCCCCCCAATATGTTATAATATATATTACCCAGTAGGGCAAAAAAAACCAAACTAGAAACACTTATATATTTATAGTGCATATTTACTGTTTACTATATACATACTTTATAAAGAAATAAATACACATAAACATAAATCTTCTTTTTTACCTAAGACATATGGATTCTATGTAATACACCTCATTATAGTTCAGCCAACACTTGGGACTTCACCTATTCGAACAGGGTTTTAATAAAGCTGATTTAAGTCAGGGAGTCTGCTGTGTACACCAACACACATGCACACACACATTCCATACAATCTGGCAGGCAGACAGCAGTGTGCAGCTACATGATGAAGACATATGGCACCTGAAAGATTTATGAACAGTGGGCGGGTTGCCAGACATTTAGAGAAATGATTGCAGGAGTGTTTCCTCTCACAAGAAGGTCAGAGAGTAAGACAGAGTTCAACTGGAACTTCAAACACTATGTCAACATTGTCTTATTGAAGGAATGAAGTGCTACATTCCAACAAGTCAGTGCTTCTATCATGAGCACGCACAGTAAAACTATGGTTTCGAAGTAAAAATATTGTATTGAATTTTATATTGTATATGAATTTGTGTACTATAAAAGTGCATTCTGCCTTCAAAAACATTAGTTCTTTGGCTAGGATTTAGGGATTTTAGGATAGAGAGTGGGAATGTGTAGAATAGAGATTACGAATTTGTACTATAGAGTGGAATGGGTGGGATATACAATGGGAATTTGAAGGATAGAAAAGAAATGAATTTGTGACAGGATGCAAAATTTGTGGAAAGAATAGTGGAATTGTGGGATGACATATGAAGTTGTAGGATGGGAATTTGTGGAATAGAGATTATGAATTTGTGGGTTAGAGACTGGAAATTTCTAGAATAAGGATTATAAATCTGCGATCTAGAGACAGCCAATTTGCGGGCTAGGGACGGGCAATTTGCGGGCTAGGGCGGGCAATTGCGGCCTGGCTAGGGACGGGCAATTTGCGGGCTAGAGACAGGCAATTAGCGGCTGAGAAAGCGCTAATTAGCAGGGCTAGAGACAGGCAAGCGGGCATAGATTTTCGCATTGACGTGGAATTGGTGGATATGGATTTGTACAATAGAGATTGGGATTTGTGGTCTAGATTGGGAATTTATGGGATAGGATAGAGGGAATTTGGACGAAAGTGGTTGAATTTTGGAATAGAAATGGGAATTTGTACTATAGAGATTGGAAATTTTGGTGGGATAGAGATTGGGAGTTTGTAATATAGAGCTTGGGATTTTTTGGGATAGAGATTTGGGAATTTGTACTATAGAGACTGGGGGAATATTTTTTTTTGAATAGAGATTGGGAATTTGCAAAATAGAGGGGAATCTGTGTTTTTAATACTGTGGTCCCAGTACTTTCTTACTATAAAATGCTTTGGTTTTTATTTATGTTAAGCATTGTTTTCCTTGTCAGTCTAGACTGTAGCAGATTTATGTGTTGGGCCAGTCCAATTTACTGCATTTTTATGCAGTTTTATTGAGAAAATCTTTCTAGATTTTAGACCTCAGAATATGAGACTATTTTCTTGTTGAAAACTTTGAGATAATTTTCTCAGGTATTGTTAAGTATGGTACAACAATTAATACACTTAGCAAATACCTTTGATAAGAGTTTTTTTGCTCCCTGAAATGCTCCCTTGCAAGAGTCTGGATTATGGAACATCACAGTGTCTATTGGTGAGTCCTTATTTGTTAGCCATTCAGGTATTTCCCATCTTAGGTTTTGGACATAGTTTTGCCAACTGTATAGTAAAACATATTTGTATACATTAAAAAGTGCATGAAACACATCTAAAATAGAGTTAAACACAGAATAGATAGTGGAGGAAATAATTAATTTTTTTACTGGCAAAGATTTGTAAACATTTTAACAACACATCTGCTGTGCAGCTTGTGCACATGTTCAAGAGCTCCATGAAGACATGGTGTGTTATGACTCAAGAAACTCCGGTGTTTGGCACAATCTGGCTGAACACTTCTGTGATGAACTGGAACACCGACTAAACCCCAGAACTTTCCCACCAAACCTGATTTCACAGAATTTTACACACTCCAAAATCTGGTTTAAATAAAAAAAAACACATGGATGCAGTGGTCAGGTGTTCCAATCCCTTTTTCAGTTTTTTTTACCTCAAGTTCTGATCTAATCACAGCCATCTGATGACCTTTAGGAAAATAAATTATTCACGTAAATAAGAAGGAAGGAATTCCGTCAATCATGGGCAAGTACCGAGATTTTAATCTCAAGTACAAAGTAAGTGAGGTAAGGAAGTCCAACCACAAATTCCACTTTCTATTTAAAGGCTGTACACGGTTGTATGGTGCCTTAGCAGAATATGACTAAATGCATTAAAACTTAATTTTAGGATATTATTTTTACATTTTTATTCCTGTATTAGAGTTTATTATCCAACTGAAACTTTTAAAACTCTGACCTGAAATTTTAGCAGGACTTCCATTAAATCCAGGGCCTGCAAATATTCATGCTTTTTTACAGCTGGTTAAATTTAAATCACAATCTTTAATTACAATCTTTATGTTTACATGTAAAATTAATTGAAAAAAAAATACTTTAATATTTTTTTTAGTGAACTAGTCTTTAAATAAATTAACTCTACTCAGTCGTAAATGTTAACTGAAGGCTGGAGAGTTCTGGTTACATTGCTATCATCTTTATTACTAAAAAAGAACACAAACAGAAAAACTCTCCTGTGAGATTAACCAGAGCCCAAACTCTGCAGTATAACGGCTGCTCTTTTAAGGCTCCTTTTCTGCTTCTCTCACCCTCTGCACCATCTGAGTTCACTAATCTACTATTAAAGCCCTTTTTACAGGTTCATTGACACTCCCAATCTCCCTCGGCATCCATCATTCCTGTTTTCTCTCTCCACATTCTTTAACAGACAAGTTTTAATGCCAAACATACTTTTATCAATCCGTATTACGCTTATTATTTAAAGTGATTCCACTGGGAGTGGAACGGAATATACTGCAGTAATGTTCACCATGTCATATTCCTAGTCCTTATTCCGGCACACTGCTTTCTCATGATTATAAAGTCTATCACTGAGTTGACTGAGCAGTAAATTGTGTAATAATATAAAAGGACTACTGCATATGCACAATCACACACACACACGTGACATTGTGGAGAAAGGTGATGTGGAGGCAAAATAATCTAAAGCCAAACATTTGCACTGCAAACCTAACATAAGGTAACATTTATTTCATACAGCTTAGCATGGGATAGTTTTGTGATCAAGAACACATGTTCTGGAGCCATGTTCCGGTCAGCCCCAAGCACATTTTACTCAGAACCATAGACACAAACATGCACCAACATGCATACACAGTATGAAATCGCTTTATTAGGCTACAATGAGAGGGGATTGAAAGCAAAGTGTGAAATGATGTGTTATACAACAAAATATTCATCCATACACAGAAACCTAAGAAACCCATTTCTTTACTGGTGGCCAGCAGCCGAAACAAAGAAAATGAAAAATGGAACTCAATTTAAGAGACAGAATCCGAAGTGAAAGAAAGACCTTTAAAATTAGTCGGCACCCGTGTGCCAGGGCACTTATTTTATTCTCATAGGCATGAATATTTCATTTGCACCAGACAGCATTGTCTTGGCCATTCGCACACAGTGGCCGCTCAAAGACTTCCCTAAGGAGCGCACAGCTGCCACTCAAAGAACATCCCCAAAGGAATATGCATCTCACAGAGCATGGCCACTTAGAAGACCAGAAACACCCCAGCAGCTTCAAAATACCGCCTTAAAGGTCTGGATTAAAGAAAACTCACAGACTCATGTGGTGGACTGTGAACTCCAAGCATGCCCATGTATACCATTTTGATTTTTTCTGTTATGGCCTAGTCCATTGATCTAAGAAATATGCCTCAAGGGGTAGCTCAACCAGAATCCCTGGTGAGTTTATTCCTCAATTTAGTGCAGTCAGTCAGGAATTTACTATGTCTACCAGATCCAATTAGGGTTTTCATAGACAAATACATCAGAGCAGATTTTTTTTTACATTTAAGACAGTTAAGCACCAGTTCCCTGAGGTTCTAAACCACTAGGGTTCCTCTTTAGGCTGTACGTTCTGGAGAAACAGTTTTCCTGCGCTATACTAAATGAGAATATTGCTAAACTAAAGCTACAAGATTTGCATAAAAATCAGATAATAGTAGTAACCCAAACAGTAGCAGCCTGTCTTTAGAAACCAATCATTTCCTGGGACAATAGTCTCTAGAGTTTAAACAGAGTAGCGAACAAAAACGACAAACGACTAATGTTATTCTGGGTCTTTTCTATGGTCTGGAAAAAATAGCACAGTAAATGAAAAAAAGACATCCAGAGGTTAACATAGGCAGTCCTTTTAATAAAGGCATTTAAACAGGTACAATACAGCTTTATACCACTGCCTTCTTCATCTCGCTTTAAACACATTTAGCATGTTCGTTATCCCTTGTCTTCTTCTGGAATCTAAATAGCCTTGGTTCAAATTAGGTAAATGGTAGCAGTTAAGGTGTTGTCACTAATTGGAAGATTCAGGTTCGATTGCCGGGAGCAACAAGCTGTTACTGCTGGGCCTCTGAGCAAGGCTCTTAACCCCAGATGCTCCGTTGTATAAAAGAAATAAAAATGTAACTAGGACTGGATAAAGATGTTTGCCAAATGCTGTAAATGTAAATGTAAACAGATGAAGAAAATACAATCCCATGGCTGAGGCGCTCGAGTTGAAAAGCCATGGTCTCAGATGGGCATTAAGTAAAGTAAGGCAAATTGCTGCCAGCTCCTATACAAGGGCACTTGAGGGCAAAAAAATTGATTAGATTAGATTCAACTTTATTGTCATTGTGCAAGGTAAATATACAACATCTAACCAGAAGTGCATAATTGGCTTATTTGCAATGAATAGCAGTGTAATAAATAAGGGTATGAGGTTCATAAGTACAGAGGTATGAGTGAAAAATGTACAGAAGGTAAAATATGGTATCTATATTATGTGTGTGTAAATATATATGATACAGTATAGCTGTGCAAGGAATGACATTCATATATGTATATATCCATTATGACATAATAAAAGTACAGAAAGTGCAGCAGTGATTGTTAACACTGTATAATCACCTGTTCAGTGCAGAAACAGCCACAAAAAAAAACCTATTTTTAGTCTGTTTGTGCCAGCTCTAAAGCATCGGTAGCATCTGCCCAATGGGAGAAGTGTGAATCGTTTATTGTTTGGGGCGAAAGGGAACCTTGATCATGCCCCTCGCCCTTTTCAGACAGTGTTCTTGTAAATGTTCTCCAAGGTGGGTAGCTGAGTGCGGTTTTCACCACCCTCTGAAGGGCTTTACGGTCAGAAACAGTGCAGCTGCTGTACCACACTAAAATGCAGTTTGTGAGAATGCTCTCAATGGTACAGCGGTAAAAGTTCTTCAGTATTCTGGAGCATAGACAAGACTTAAGTCTCCTCAGAAAATATAGGCGCTGTTGTGCCTTTCTGATCAGGATAAGAGTTCAGAGACCAGGTGAGATTCTCAAAGATGTGGATTCCAAGGAACTCGAAGCTGGGTGCATGCTCAACAGCAGCAGAAAAGATGGAAAAATAGAAATTTGTTCTAAGGATTATGTACCTGTGCCTAATTGAACTAATGATCTGTGCTTGGTTTCAAGATGCAGAAAAATGGGAATTAAAAAGAGAAAGGAAGCAAAACACACTAAGAAAGAGAGCGGTAAACAGAAATCTCTGTGTGTGTGTGTGTGTATCTGCAGGTAAATGTGCCCGAGCGTGTGTTAAACTGCTAAAAGCTAAAATGCAAGGGCAAAAAGAAAATAAAATTGCATATTGAGTTTACAAGCTTGACTTCAGTTTTCCTCTTTTTAAAAACTGTTACACGGGAGGAACATGAAGAGATACAATGCCATGGAGTCCTCACCACTGAGCAAATGAATCGAGTGCTTTGAGAGCTGCAGAGAGATCAAGAGCAGTAGTTTTAGTCTCTGTTGAAAGCACAGTCCACCAAGAGGTACTCCAACTTTTACCACAGCCTCAGGATGGACAACAGGCCTGCACGACCATGCCAAAGCTCTCGAGCATGTGGCTGACATATAGGACTGTCCCAAACCAGAGCAGACAGCACGCACGCTGCTGCTGTTATACCAGGGGTAGCTTAGCTGGTGGCCCAACTGATTCCAGTCCAAGGCGTGCTGGAGTTTCTAAACCTCAATTTCAGGTTTCAGGTTCAGTGTCAGGCAACAAGTATTTTTGTGTTTACTTTGTTTCTCCCTGATCGAGCTATGGTAACCTACAGTGGTAGCTCAATGGTTCAGATGCTAGTCTATGGCCTTGGTGTGTTTTTTTGTCCCTGAGCAAGGCCCCAAACCCTATATATGTGTTCAACAGTGTGGTTTTAAATTTTCAACAAATCGCCATTAGGTTCACGCTTCACTTGGGGATGCAATTAATGAAAAATAATGATAAAAAAACTAAAAAAGTAAAATACATAGGCTTAAGTTTGTGCATTGCTGCACTTTTGTAACAGCTGATATGAATTTAAATTCTTGTTGATGATGCAGTGCTATTAAGTGTGCATAATATTCCTTTTTTTCCTGCTATTAATGTTAGGATAGTCAAATCAAATTTACAAACACACAATTCAAGCCAGCCATTATATTTGACACAAATTGACACATTTCAACATTTAGACCATCAAGTGTTGCCTATTCATATCTGAAAGCTTCTATGCTAATGACCCTACCTCTGCATATAAAAAACACTATTATAATAAGAGAAAGCACAGAAAACGAGGTGTAGATGGAAAAAGGTATCGATTTTCTAGGTTTAATTTGCCTTAAAGAAAAAGAGTGAATTTGTTGCTGTCTAGAAGAGGGTTATTTCCTGTGTTAAATGAGTAGATAATGATATGTAAAGCAAAGCAATCAGACAGAGAATCAATAGAGGTCAAAATGGAAAAACGAAAGAACTCAAAGTAGAGAAAACATGGAAATGATAACAGACGATAAGGTCAAGCTAAATCTTTTGCCAGCCTCAACACCCCCCCCCACTATGTGCACTCCAATCAAGGTAGCACTATGAGCAGGTGGCTGTGTAAAGCAGCTTTTTTTACTTTACTCTCCACAGTCAAATTACCTTTCTGAACCTCATGCCAAGGGACTCTGCAGAGGATAATCTGCACACCACAGGCCACCAGATGCACATAACCTTTACATCAAAGATGGCTCAGAAAAATCACTAACATTGTTAGTCCTGTGATCAGCAATAGGTTCTTGGCATGGTCGATCCAAGAGGCAAATGTAAATTTTCGCTTTAAAAAGGTCTTAAGAGACGTTTTGGGCGCCTGTTAGATTTCAACAATGTATTTTTCCTCACTATTGACTCCAACAAAGGATTTTAAACAGGTGGTAAACCAGTGGCTCTTGGATCATCAAACCATATGGTCCCCCCGTGAAGCACACACCCACTCTAAATGTGACTTCCAGTCATGCGGCAAAAAAAACTGACTATCAGCATGAACTTTTCTGTTAGATTAAAAACACAAGTCTATAAAAGAGGGCACCAACAATGCAGGTTAGAAAAATATTAACCAACCTAATGGAGTTAAGATAAAGTTTATCAGAGAACAATGTATGGTGGATCAAAACAACTCTAAAAAAGAACTAGTTTCTAATAAATGCAACTACAGAATTACTTATGTCAGTGTCCTATGTCTAACAGTCAACCTCATTTACAAGATGAAACCAGACCTGGAATGATCAGAGGTTTAAGAGGTGATCTGCTTTTGTCCTAATAGGCTTTCCTGTCATGCTCTGCAGGATGCTCCCTCTAAGACCAACAAACACACTGCCTTCCTGGAATGGTAATTTAATCAGCCTAAAAGGGTCTGCAGCTCAATCAAAAATTTACACCCCTTCTGGAACAGAATACCTCTTCTGACCTTTGACTTCAAGGCCCACTCAGGCACGTGTGCAGGCTTTTACTGACCTAGGGTCTGATGTTACTGATCTCAGGGAGTATTCGTGGCTAAATGGAAAAGAGAAAATGAATAAATGGAAGATAAATGTCATTCTGGGGTAAAGGGCAAGAAATGTCTACAATATTTTTAAGCAGCCGTTTTGGCCACCAAATCTCACACATTTTTTGTTGGTTTGCTTTGCTATTATATTTTTTTAATGTGTTGAAACTAAAAAAATAAGACACACGACCATTAAATCCATGTGTTTTTTTTAAACATCCTATTCCAGGTTTAAACCTATTTCTATTTCTGCAATAACCTTTTAAAATGTTTTTACAAGATTTCAAGGAATTCCTATTTAGCCACAATTACATTTACAGCATTTGGCAGACGCCCTTATCCCGAGCGACTTATCTCATTTGAAGAACTAAAGACTTGGGGGTTGAACAATTGGAGTTGCTCATGGGTCCAGCAGCGATGGCTTGGTGGAGCTGGGAATCAAGCCCACAATGTTCGGGTTGGTAGTCCAACACCTTAACTATGTGCCACCTTTTCCCTACAATAGTAGACAATCAGTTGGATGAAAAGGTCATGCCTTCCAAAGGGGTGGGGGCTTTTAGAGAACTTTTGTGCAGAGTTGTTCCACACCAACTTTGTGAAGCTTTACAAACCAAGTCTTTATGAAGCTTAAAGGATTTGTGCACAGGGGGTATTGCCATGCTAGAAAAAGCATTTCGGATACATTCTAGACAATTGTGTAAGGGTTCAGATGATTTAGACTGGCAGATAGATATTTAAACTTGACAGTATTTAATGTCTATGAACATATGATTGCATTTACATGAATACCGTCATGTATGGTAGGTGACTATTTTGTCGTACACATAAACATTATATGACTAACAAAATAAGTGTTTGCGGAACAGTAAGCCTGCAGAATACCGCAATGTGTTGTGGCACCAAATCCAGCTGACAGTAAGCCAGCCGGATGGTAATGCATCTAATCTAGGCAGGCCATGCAATGAAACCACAAACAGCTGCTGAGCTAAACTGGTTAAGGGTAATTACACCCTCTCTTGCAGGTGAGGATGACCAACTATATCATTAGAAAAGCCTGTTATGACACAAAGCCAAAAAGAGTACAGTATTGAGAGAAAAGGAGGAAGTGGTACTTTTTGTTAGGGCCAAATAGAACAACTTGGACTGATTTGCTTAGCTCAGAGTTGGCTAACACAGCAAGAAACCCCAGCAGTATACACACTTGAACAAATGAGCAGCATGACAGTTTTGAGGCAGCTCTGCTGTTAACAAACACCAAATTAGCACAGCACTTCTTCTCCTGCCCCTGATGCTGCAGCATTCCTTTTTACTGGACAAACCGTCTGCACAGACCATATGGTGACAGTTTTATTTCCTTTGACCTCCTGCCATAAATATCCCTGAAATGACAGCAAAGAGGTTTTTGGTCACATTGATTAAAAAGAAGTCTGTACCAACCTGTGAACTTTACATTTCTTTATATGACATATTGGCCACTAGCAATCAATTGGTGGATGATAGAATGGAGGTGCCAAATTAGCATATTCTCCCTGGCTAGGTTTATCCATATTAGCATGTGAATGGTGGCAGTGGGTCATGAGCTCTGGGGCAGGCCATTGCGGATTTGACAATGCAAAATGTAAAGGCAAAGCTCAGTTAGCAAAGCGTAGTCTATTTAACCTAAAGTACACAATGATATCAAGTGTCAGGCTAAAGAAAGAAAGTGAATGGGTTTAGTAGAACACGGCAGCACAATGTTGAACAATAGAAATACTATCATTCAACACTTTAAACGGAGCAGAGGGAGAGATGCATTGCTTATAATTTTTTGGATTTATATACATGAAACAATACTAAATTTACATTTGCGGCATTTGGCAGACAGCCTTTCCAGAGCGACTAACATTTATCTCGGTTATACAACTGAGCAACTGGGGGTAAAGGGTGACCCAGAAGTGGTGGCTTGGTGGTGCTGGGAATCGAGCCCTGATCATTCTGGTATCAGTCCAACACCTTAACCACTAAACCACCAGCTAACTAAATTCACTTTCACTTAGTATGAGATTATCTGTTGTGGTTTAAACATTTAAATAATTTTTCCAAACTTCGCCTCACGTTAGCATAAAAATGACACGACTAACGACGAGCTATTGGCTATCGTGATTTTCAAGATGAGTGGATCAGAGCATCTCAAAATCAGTCACTGTTATTTTATCTTACGTAACGTTACTGGTAGGCAATTATGGTAATCGGCACTCTTGACATGCATATTCAAATCATCTGTCATTTATACAGGATTAAGGACCTCACTCAGGGTCCAGGGGACGCATCTTAAGAGTCCTGAAAATTGACCTACCAACCTTCTTCTAACACCTTAAACACCAAGCTATTACTTTCCCTACTTATATGCAGTGATTTGTATGCACTGCATATAAGTCGGGAAAAATGCTAGCTCAGTGTTGGGTGCTCATTACCCTGTCTCTGAATGTTCTTCCCTGGACCATTTAGAGCCAGGGTAATAAGCACCCAGGACTTATTGATGTACACGAAAAGAAAAGAAAGGACTGTCTCATCTGAACCCACTGAAGTGCTAACAAAAGACAAACTGCCATAGCAAAGATAGAATGGTGTCAGAACACACAGTGCCTTCTCGGCTTGTTGTAGACTGTGCAGAGTACCAGTACAAACCGCTAATTACCCCAAAAATGACAGGTGCAAATGAAACGAAACTAGTGGAGATTTCTTTAATGTCCATTACTGACCATAAAGAGTTAGATTATGATTTTTTTCCCTGATTTTTACTACTTTTTAATAGAAGTGAATGCTGAAGACTTTAGAATTTCTGCAGCTTTTCATCTGCCCCTGCCAGAGCAAGGTTAAAGCCATCAAAAAAAACCCAGTAGGGTAGGATAACCCCAATAATGATGAGGTACAGCTGCTTCCGTTAAGAACACAGACACACACACACACACACACACACACACAATTACAATTCCACATGTGAGCTGTGAGCTCAAACCTAGATATATACTTCAAAAAACACAAAAATATGTACATGGACTTAAACATGCACATACTTAGAAAGACAAAGAACCGAGATTTTGGCTCTGGAATCTAATTTGCCACTCTTAACAGCAGGACCATCTGGGCAGCAGCAACTCTGACACATAAGGTGATTACAACCTCAATAAATCATTAATCGCTTCCGCTGTTTAACTCACATAAAACCCTGACCTCTACGCCCTCTCCTGAAGTATGCAGCATTTCCCATTTGCCTATACACACACACAAAAAACACACTAAAACAGAGACATACACACACATATATATATATATATATATATATATATATATATATATATATATATATATATATATATATACACACACACACACACACATATATAGTCCAGGGGCAGCCAGGACTGTCTGCGTCTCCCAGTCTCAAGTCTTCAGACTGTGCTCATGCTAGATAGATGGCTACATGAGCAACAGCAGCTGCAAGATCTGCTCAAACCCTTAAACCAAACCAAAACACCATACAGTGATGGAAAAGATATCAGATCACCTGCTGATTTTGTTTCACAGAGGTCAGATGTTTCTTGTGTTTGACCACCAGGTTTGCACACATCTCAGGAGGTCCCACTCTTCTTTACCTTTCAAAGTTATTAAGATTTTGAGGCTGATATTCGGCAACTCAAACCTTTAGCTTCCTCTGCAGATTTTCTATAGGATTAAGGTCTGAAGACTGTCTAGGACACTCCAGGACCTTAATTTGCTTTTTAAGCCACTCTTTTGTTGCATTAGCCGTGTGTTTTGGGTCATTGTTATGCTGAAATACATATCCACGGCCAATTTTCAATGAAGGTACGAGGTTCTACAACCAAGATTTGATGGTACATGTCCCCGACCATCGTCCCTTTAATGCGGTGAAGCTGTCCTGTCCCCTTAGTAGCAAAACGCCCCAAAGCATAATGCTTCTACCCCCATGTTTAACAGTGTGGATGATGTTCTTGGGGTCATAGGCAAAAGTTCTTCTTACCGCATGTCATCATTAGTAGTCTAATATTGGCATCCGCCAGGACAAGACACTACAGGTTTAAAGAACAATTTCTTTACATTGAATGTGATTAAAATGGATATTATAGAATATTTACTTAACATATACTATCTTAGGAAATTGGGGTCAGGGCACAGAGACAGCCGTGTGGCAGTTTGGCAGTGCTGGGGCTTCAATCAAAGACTTAAAAACTTGAGCCACCAGCTTCATGAGGTGTATTAAGTTGCATACAATAGTAATTGATAGTAAAAGCAGTTGAAAAGTGGATTTAAGAGTAGGGAATTTGGCATTGTTCACCCTCAGCATGTTTATACTTTAACGCTTCCCTAAATGTAGACAACTGATCAGAACACTCAAACATTTGTTGTTTATAAAAGAATATATCTTTCATGAGAACTATACATACAAATAAAAATATGAAAAAGAATTAGATTTTGCATATAATATTATATATATGGGCAGTGGCTCAGTGTTGGACTGCTGATCAGACGATTGTGTGTTTAATCACCAGGACCGACATGCTGCCACTGTTGGGCCCCTTAACTCTTGACTGGATAAAAAAATTGAGATAAACATAAGTTGCTCTGGATAAGGGTGTCTAATAAAGGCTGCAAATGTAAATGTATCAGTGGCTTTGGACTTTTAGGATTCAGTTCCTTTAATGCCCCTTCCTGATTAGAACTTTTCAGTCTAAAAGGAACAAAAAGCAAACCTGGTGGTGTTGCTTTCAGAAATTCATCCCTGATCTTGAAATATCAATATTTACCCGCATTCTACGAATAAAAAAAAAATACACATACATAAAGTCCAGTGCAGAACAATTCATGAGCCATCTCGCTGCTGTCCCTGCTGACTAATTGGATTCAGTGCCTCATTGGCATTCAACCCGCCACTTTGACATCCATCCGAAATGATAGACTGCTTGAACATGACACTCAATTATGGAGTAATGCTTAACAACCTACTATAAGAGCTTATACATTTTATTTCAGCCACACCAGATTGAAGGATTACATCTAATACTGGCAAACGGAGGCAAAAAAAATAAAAAAGGCATTGGGAAAAAATATGAGAAAAAAAAGAAAAAAAAAGATTAATAAAAATAGGTGGAGGCCAGGACCTAGTTTGATTCCGGAGTAAGAGATGACCTTTGATTAAGAAAAACTAGGTGAATCATATGCGGGGGTGTTTCCCAGCAGGCTGAGTCTTGATCTTTTGTATCATAGGCCCTAATCGACACACACACACCGGCTGCTGACTGAGGTGCAAACAAACAGGTTTGTTGCTGGGCCTGAATTATGTAATAGTATGTAAAAGTGAAGACTAAAGATTACACAGAAATGTCACAGAAGAGGTTTAGATACAGAAAGATACAAAAATAGAAAATGCAGTGCACCAAGAAGTAACACTTGCTATCTCGGATATAATCATCTGATATCTAGACCAGTCTGAACTGGATGGAAAATCATTCTCAGCATTTAGGTGTTTCCCAGAAAATCTTGTACTGTGGGAACATTAACCTCCATCCCTTTGCAGTCCCAGATCCCTTCGTAAGAATTAATGAGTAAACGAGGACCATGGCCTGGAAAATAAATCAGCTGAAGTCTATCATGTCACCAAAACCACTCCCTAAATCCCTTGTAATTAGAAAGGCAGAGCTAACCAGCAGAGCTTTCTTCACAGAGGGACATATTTCACACCCCTGTGCTCCGTTTAGCTTCCTGTTAGCCTAAGCGGCTTCGAGTTTTGGGGGGCGACCCAAAGCAGCAGGAGGTAGTGTTTGCTTTTCGTCTGACTTTTGAAGCTCATCCCCCTTTTATTATCATCCAAAACAAACATGCATTCCTGCTGAATTAGCTTGGGTAGGTATACAAAAATGTTACTATGGAATGCTTGAGAAATTCTCAGGACTACGATGAAAAGCGAGCTTGATTTTATTTATATTAAAGAATATAAAAAGATGAAAAGATGAAAAAATATATAATCAATTAATCGACATTCCTGCGCTAAGCCCCACTGTGAAATGGCCCAAATATGTCCTATGGCAGGCAAAGAATTGTACCTTATTTGCATTTTCCTCAATTCAATTATCATGGTTGTCGACTGGTTGGCACGGTTCACAGCCCATCCACCCGACATCACCCCACCCCATCACACCCCACCCCAACTGTGACTTGAATAATCTTGCATATCCAGACTGACGGCAGAAGGTCTAGACTTTTACTGGAGAAGAGAGCGCCTGTTTGTCATGTAAAGCAACCCAACACAGGTTGTTTTTACATTTTTTACACACCTAAACAAGACACTGAATAAATCAATGTCCCTACAAAAACAGCTCTGCATTCAACCATAGATTATCCATTTTAAGAAAGTTGTGCAGATAAAAAAAAGCCAACACATAAATTTGAAAATCCATGTGGCTAGCGGATCTTTATAAGCGCTCAGTGTCGCAGCTGGCTTCCTACTTCTACAATGAAACTTAAGTGCTATAACCACTTTATTTTAAGGTGGACACGTTAAAAAAAAACATAACACACCTGTCTCACCAAACTTGGGTCCCATCCAACTAACAATTGGAGCTTTGTGTGTCATATGGGTCAGCCGTTCC
This sequence comes from Bagarius yarrelli, assembly GCA_005784505.1. NCBI lineage: Eukaryota > Metazoa > Chordata > Actinopteri > Siluriformes > Sisoridae > Bagarius > Bagarius yarrelli. The sequence continues at coordinate 976,265 of VCAZ01000026.1, read as the reverse complement.
CACTGGTTTGTAGGAGTGTCATTTAAGGTTATAACTGCAGGTTGAGAAACTAAACAGTAATGTACACAATAAACCTCTCTTTTTTTACCACTTAAAGCTGACCCACTTATGCTCTAAACCACAAACCTGATCTTCAACCAATTATATAGTAATTCTAACTAACTGTAGTGATTTAATTGAATTGCAAAGGTGTGACATTAGCATAAGCAGAACTGTTAATAACTATTTAAATACGCTGTCCTAAAGGACAAATCCCGTATAAGTAACTTAAGATTTACTTTATGCTTTGTTCAAAGGTAAGGCTGCTCAAAGATCAATTATTTTCAGAGAGTATACAACTTCTGCGAATTGAGTGACAGCAACTGTTAACTATTCAATTCAATTCAGTTCAGTTCAGTTTTATTTGTTTGGCGCTTTTTACAATGGTGATTGTCACAAAGCAGCTTTACAATTGAAGAAATTATGAAACAGAATTAAACAGAAATCAGTTTGTCCCTGGGTTTGTCAACTAGGTGTTGGCGTGTCCAACAAATAGCACATACTGCTTCTCCTTCATCTTATATGACATGGTACAAAAAGTTGATATACAGACACCAAAACTATCTTAAAATGCTAAAATTTAGCAAGGGAACTGTCATTTAAAATAAAAGATAAAAGTTATTAAGCTATAATATTATTACTATAGCATCCAGTAGCAGGAATGGCTACTTGGGTTTTGTACAGTACAACCAATAGCAACTTGCAACAAGCAACATAGCTTTACTCTTTAAAATGTACATTGAACCTATAATTATTATTAATACATAATTAAACAATTAATTATTAATATCACAATGATTAATGCAGCAGCACGTCTATCTTTCAGTCTGTCCAGGACTCCCATCTCCCCCTTTAACAAGCTATGGCATATTATGGGAAAAAAAATTGAAAAACAAAATAATAAGTGTGGTGGTGGTGTTTTCTTCAGACTGCTTCCTGTTCAGGGTCACCAGATGCGGATCGTCAGAGCCTCATATTTGATTTGGCACAGGTTTTATGTTGAATCCACTTCCTGACAAAACCCTCCTATTCTATACGAGCTCAAAACCGGCACTAATTGTTAACCCCTTAGTGACTGGGTTGGTTCAGTGCTCGAAAAGCGAACCTGAGCTTACCGGATTAAACCTGGCATGAAAATTTGGCCATGAAACACCACCTGGCATCCTTCCACATACCTTCTGATCTCCTGTGCCAGCCCAGGCCAACCGATGCAATCTCGTAGCAGCGAAAAGGTTTCCTTATATACAAGGTGACCAGTGCCTAGGGAAGTGTAGGAGGTGTGAGGAGTGGATAGTGTGAGCTGATTGTGTTGCGATCTCAGAATGCAGGTGAGATTTGGACAACAGTCTGATGTGATTTCCTCTTCCATGAATCACTGGATGGGAGATACTACTAGTTTGGAGAGAAGGATGGGTTCCGTTTTCCCAGAATCGGGGAGGTAAGAAAGCATTACCTGTAGTATTCTTGGTCTAGTAAAGATGGTAAAGTAGAATTGTCTAAAGAAGAGGCCTTTGGCCTTTCGGGGATCGAATCTCTTCGCCTCACATAGATACTTGAGGATCTAATGGTCCATGAGTACCACAAATTGATGGTGGGCTCCCTCCAGTCAGTGTCTCCATTCTACAGTTTCAAGGCTAGGAGCTTTCTATTCCCAATCTTTCTTAAACACAAGGTCCATAGGTGAGGACAAGAAGGTTTCCCCTGCTGCTGGGCGAGCACTTGATTTTGATTTCTGGGCATTGATTTTGCCCAGAAAGGTCTTGTCTGGGTTGGGATGGACCAGGATGTTACACAACAAAAACAACTATTTGGCAAGGCACACAATCACTGCTGATGATTCTAGCAGTTCATGCACAGATGCAAAGAATTAATTGAAATAAATATGATTAGACATTGAAAACAACTGCATTTGGCCAAATTGTCCCTTGTCTAGCCAGGAATTAAAGACAATACCCATTCACAACCTGTTTTCCTTTATTACTAATTTAAAATCTCAGGTTATAACCAGAAGAATAAGATTTCTAAATCCTGTATTAGCCTACAGTGGGTTTCTTCAGAACTTTGTACATTCTTAATATAGGCATTAATAAACTCCACTCGCTGGAGTGTAAACTAGCCTCTGGCAAGCTCAACATATGTACTTCTATGTGCACAACAGCAGCAGTGGTGATATAAATAGCACCATATATGGATAATAATTTCTCCAGTGGAATGTACATCAATCTTGTGTCTGCTTACGCCCACTTAAGTCTTATATCCATCGCTGGAAGGAATGGAGACATCTAGAATACTGCATGTCTGTCAGATGTCCTAACCTGCACCCTGGCTTGGATGTTTAGGGAAGGATTTTTTCCCCCTTATGGATTTCTTTGACATCTCCCTTCGGATCCTTTCCCCTCCTCTCCTCTCAGCTCATACCGGGCTGTTTTTAGCCCCTCTTGATTATATACTAGACCAACTGGCAGGCTGAAATCATTTACCTGCCACCAAGAAGGTCGCATGCATTTTAAATGGCAGCAAAGTAAATTGTAGACAATTTGAATTCCCGCTGCCTGTTAACCTATTTAGAAACAGCAGCAGGTCAGTTGGTGGGAAAGACATTATCCAAGCATAACTGAGGTTCTACAACCTAAAATCAAAAGAACCCACTTTTAACATTTTAAAAGCAAGTCATTTTCAAATACTACATGAAATAGCCACAGAAATGAGGCAATAGAACAAGAACAAACCAGACCACCAAGTCCACTGCCTGTTTTATACATTGAAAATGTCCTGTTAAATGCATTAGGATGGATCAGTTTTTCTCCAAAATTCTTACTTTGAGATGGCTGGCGCCAATAATGCAAGATTTTCCAGTAAATTCTTTTAATAATTGGTGATGAGACTTGCAGGAGAACAATTTAAAATGGTGACAGTGCAATCATGTTACACTTTTTAAATCCCTACTATTACATCCACATGTTCTTAAACCTCCTGTTCCAAATAAATGTCGCTCATGCCCCTATAATAACTTCCACACTTCTGGAAGGGGCGTTCACTAGGTTGTGAAGTGTGGCTGGAGGGATTTTCTCAGGAAGCCACAAAATTATTAGTGAGATTAGACACTGATGTTGGGTGAGGAGGAGTTCCAGTTCATCCCAAAAGAGTTCGGTAGAGTGACAGGTCGGGGTTCTGTGCTAGAATACTCACTTTTTTTCAAGCATTTCATTCACATTTGCGTTTTAAAATAGATGTGTGCAAAAAAACTGCAAAAAATGCATTTAGGAGCATGTGTGCGAATAAAAAATTTTTTCACCAATGATGCGGTCACTGGAAAAAAACTCATAACACACAAAGAGCGTGACCAGGCGGCAAAAAAAAAAAAAATTTTGGTTAATGCAACAGATGGATATGCAACAGACAGAAACCGTTATAACTGCAACAGTGGTGAGGAAAAGGAAATTGGAGAAAGAAAACTGTAATTGATGGACCAAACAGCGATAAAGAGGTTGATCCTGCATGTCTGGACTCCGGTGATCCGGGGAGTCTTTCTGTGTTTACGTTCTAGTCCATTTGCTTAATGTTTATGTCTTGTCATGGGTTTCCCCTGTCCATGTGTCATGTCTCCATTGGTTCATTTTGGTCATGTTTCTCATTGTTTTCAGATTCTCATTTACTTGATTTTTTCCTCTATTAGGTTGTGTATTTATACCCGTGTTTCAGTCTGTCCTTGTCTTGCTTTGTAACTGTGTCTATTAATTAAGTTCATGGCCATGTTCATGTTACAGTTATGTCAGGTGAGGTTCTGTTAGGTTAGTTTTTATGTTCTTGTTTTTTCAGGTTCATTTGTTGTTTCTTGAATAAAAATACTGCGCTTGCATTCAAACTCAACCATACGACTTGTGACTCTCCACCGGTGGTAGGAAATAAAGTTGCGAGGCAATCTGGGAAAACCCGCCGGATGTTTAAAGGTCACTTTCAGAAAGGTAGAGAACACGCCCGGCAAAGGTGCAAAAAAAATGAGAATGGCCTATTTTCTCTTAACAATACAAATACAGGTCATCTTTCGAAAGAATTTGTTGATAGATCATTTATTCGAAGTATTTGAATTCTGAAAATAAATAACATACCGTGTTTCCACAAGTCCTGTGTAACCTACAGCTTGTAGGTTTTTTGCAGCATTATCGTGGGCCGGCAATCAGCCCAATTCTGGTGATGTCAGTGGTATAAACAATGTTCTAATGGACTATTTTACATGCAGAGGAATACGCGTTCAAATGAATGTAGGCTAATGCTGTGCGCTGTGTTTGCTATTCTAAATTTAAAGCTGCAAGCTACTTTAGTCGTGCTATCTAAACATGCATCAAAAGTTCGAAAATTATGCCTATAAAAACAACAGAAACGTACAGTTTTTCACTGAATTGCTGTCCTCATCAGGATAATGTTAGCTTGTCTTCTTGTGACACAGTGCTCTTAGCACTCCCAATAGAGCTCTCGTTCTTTAAGTGTACTCAGCACCATTTTCCTATTAACACTGTTCATTGCTTTTATTTTATTCAAACAGTGACAGCCTGAACTACAACTTCCAAGTTCCACAGCTATAGACTGCGTTAGGTATTGAATTATAAGACAAGAGAAGCCTAATTGGATGTAGAACAGGAGAAAAATTCAAGATTTCCTACATGCTGTAAAATATCCGGTGATGTTTTATGTGACTAATTAGTGCCATCCCATTATTGAAAAGGTCATTTGAGCAATAGATCCCAGTTCTGCTGCGGACCGCTGGCTAAGCTTATAAAAAAGCTGCTTGGTCAGCGATATCTTTCTGTCTAATCATGGACCAAGAAATCTTTAATGTGTAATGTAGAACCAAGAAGTACTATTTTACAGATGTTCATGCAGTTAAAAGAAATATTTATAATAATAATAATTAAATTCTTTTAATTATTAGACAGTAAAACAAATGTACTTATTGAACATCAAAATGATTTCATGAGAGAACAATGGCTCCTCGTATGTGCTTTAATGTGCTTCTACATCTTTCAATTGAATAAAGTTGTTAGCATAAAGAGGAATCATAGCCAACTGTGTGTGTTTCCGAAATTGTGGCAACAGTTTGGGAAATACACACTTCTTTGGTGCACTGGTAAGGTGTCCATCAAACCAAGCTGTACTCATGATTTGACATACGCACAAGAACTGAGGATGGCTTTAGGTGGTTGCATGTTGGTACGATGTTAATGCAATTTAAAAAATTCCATAGGGACCAACTGATCTATCCTTGCATGTCCCTGTCAGCACACTTGTAGGTTCTCTGGTAGGTGATGTCACATGAAATGGCAGAATGCAATTACACACAGAAAACAAACACTCCACCTTGACAGAAAAAAACATTTGCATGATTAATTATATGCTAATTACATCGTAATTAGCATAAAAGCATTTCAACGAGTGTTTGTAACTTGCCTGTTTCCAGTGCTGTAAGTGGCTTTAGTAATAAAGCACTTCAATGGATTTAGTATTAAAGTTTATAATTCTTTTCAGTAGCGAGCAGAGAACGCTTTACATTTTAATTATGTTGCTTAGCTGCACAACACATACGTTGTGTCTGTGGTGAAACTCAAGAGAAAGTACAGTGATGGATACTGCAGAACTAGTCTTGACTTCAGTTCGCCGCTTGTACAAAGCGTTGAGTGAACGTTTGGTACGATATGGCACACAAGTCTAAAATAGTTATACATTTACGGCATTTGGCGGACGCCCTCCAGAGTGACATTATTACAGTACATTATTTAATTTAATTATTCAATTTATACAACTGAGGGGCAATTGGGGGTTAAGGGCCTTGCTCAGATCATTTGAAACAAAGTCCTTGCTCAGATCATTAGAACAAAGTCACCATGCTCTATTTACCCTGATGGAAGAAAGGCATCCTTTCAGGTGTTTAAGGATCTGCTGACCGCTGGATTTCCGAAATGATGTTACGTTCATAGACTAGACTCACACATTTGCTGTTTTGAATTAGCTGTGTAAAAATATCGATACAGCTACGTATCGTGACAATTTTTTTTCTCATAATGGTGTATCGATATTAACGTTTGCTATCGATACATATCGTTTTAAAACATTTTACATTAAACGATTTATGCTTACATAATATTTCATAAAACCTTAAGTGCATGTCAAACGACTTTCTCCTCCACTCTTGTAGTATGCGTCGCTAACACATACAGGCGTTGTCTCAAAAGCAAGCATAGCGAAAAAAAGGGTGTTTCTGGCTAATAACCTAATGCAGATTGTGAGATCCGAGTTTACTTGAGAGACATAAAATGTTCTTAAAATGGCAGCCTGCAAGAAGATCTTGATACATATGGTCTGTGCATTGATTTACAGCGAAACTGCAAAAAAGATTTTAAAAACTGACGCCATGCTTGCTGTAACTCTGCCCTGAGGTTCCCCCTGGCCTGTATCTTGCTCCCTCATTGGCTGCAGGTAATTGCAGAGGTATTTGTATTTGAATAGATGACAGATCCAGATGTTTAATAGGGGTGGAAAAAAAACTATTCATTGTTGCATCGTGATTCTTTCTCTAACGATTCCTGAATCGATTCTCAAAAGTCCAGAATCGATAATCAATTAAAATAAAATAAACCTGCTCGTGCAAGAAATAAAAAACAAATGTGTGACTGAGTGTTCATTGTAGGTTTGCCTAAACACTTGAATTTATTAAAATAAAGAACAAAAGCAGTCCAAAACTGGTTTATTAGATACAGACATGAATTCCCAACTTTTTATTCTGTATCACGCCCATGTGCGCATACACTCTCATAAACTACAGCAAGCCCCGAGGGGGAGAACCCACGCACAGAGAATGAGCGCTGACACAAAATTACCACGTGTAAACTTAATAAACAGTTTAGTCCGTTACATAAGCACTGACTGACGCACGTACGCATGCTGGCGAATTTGCACAAATTTGTCCATAATTTAAACAAAAATGGACAATTAACATCAAAATTAAATTATAAATCGACAGTGCGACTTGCAAAAACACTTTGAAAAGCTTCCACCGAATTCTAAAAAAAAAGGCGAAGTAAATTACTTGCTCATTGGCGGGTTTTATTGCCAAGGATTTGTGCCGGTTCGCCGTTGTGGATAACACAGGGTTTTACACACCATTGCAGGTGCTTGAGACGAGGTACAGTGTGTCCTTACTGGGTTATTTAAGTGTTTTTCATAATTGTTATAATAATCTGACGTTTCCATGTTTTATTCAGAGCTTCAGATCATCCTGAACACTGAACTTTTGTTAATAAAAGAAAATTTATGAAACCAAATGTATTTTTACAGCAGAAGATTTAGAAAAAAAAGTGTAGATTAAGAATCGATTTAACATTCGGATCATGACTCCCAGAATCGGAATCAGAATCGGATCGTAAAGTATTTAAAGATTTCCACTCCTAAGGTTTAGCACGGCAAATATTTCACCAAGGAGACACCTCAGCAATTCCCTCGGATTGCATCTTTAATAATGCAAATTGCACAATTGTAACTCGGGTGAATGAGCATCGATTTGGCTCAGATTTCAGGCATTTGTCTGAAATTTCGAAAAACCTTTTAGCCCCGAGTGCAAAATTAGGGCTAAAATCGTGCAGCATGGAGCCACAGGAGATACTGCTCTCAATCAGCCTCAGGCAGGCCTAACATAGCATATTACACATGATATCGATGTCTCGCGCCTTTTTACACATGATATCAATGTATTGTTTCTTTTGTCCATCATTTAGGATACCGTCTTGCCACGTAATGGAGACTTTCTCAGGCATTGTATTGTTGCATTTTTTCAAGTCATCAAAAACAACAGCACAACAATTAGAACAGAGATACAACATCTGCCATCATGACATGACCATCTCTGGCCAGTTATCAGAGCTTTTTTTTTTTTTTTGGAACATACTCATAACTAAAATTTCAGTGTAGCCCTGATGTCAATCCAGTAAAAATGCACCTGACCACATTTCTCTCCACTCACATTTTATTTAAAGGCCTGCCACTGATAGCCTGGTGTTAATTTGTGCAGCATGTATGCTCAGTGGAGGAGGAGGTGACAGATTGCCTGAAATCACCATGATAGGCTTCTAATCTATTATTAGTCTCCTGTGTCGAGATGGGAATCTTTGTATTTAAGTGTGAGACAAAAGTAGGTTAGCATGCTCTCTCTCTCTCTCTCTCTCTCTTTCTTTCTCTCTCTATTTTTCACAAACACAAAATCTGCTGAATTCTCTTTTAGCATCCTGGCCATGATGTGCAAACCCACAAACAGACATTAATGTGCTTGTGGGAACGTTCCACTACATCAATCTTTATAATATAAATAATAAAATCAATATCTTCACTTTCTTTTTTAACTTTAAGAGGTTTTTTTTGTTTTTGTATTTAAGAAATTCTCCAAGAAAAGCTGAGAAAAATTTCCTTTTAAAAACATTTAGTTACCATCAATATATATATAAAAAACCTGTATATACTGTAAATGTACATACAAACACACACGCGAAAAAAGCTGCTAAATTCCTTATGCTTTTAGCCTTCATACACACGAACACACACATTCCTGTTGTTGAAAAAACACCCCACTTCATCAATCCCTACAAAAAAAAAAAAAATACAACAGAAAGTGTGATTTTAAGTGTTTTTGCATTAAAAAGTTGGTGGACATTTGGGGGACATTAAGCTACCATTAACAACCTTTATATAAATACACACGCTGTCACATGTACGTACATAAGTACATACATAAGCACATACACACAAAGCTGCAAAAAAGCCTGTGTCCTGGTTTATCAGTCATCACTCTGTAATCTGTTCTTTCCAGAAATCAATCCGATCTTCGGATGCTGTTTTTTTTCCCATGACCAGCCAGGAAGATTGGGTTAAATTTCAAGTCGGTATGCGCAGCTGTCCATTCCTTATTACAGACGATGATGAGGTCAAGCTGTCAATTATATCCGCATTTGTTTGAGGAAGATTTTTCTAAATTTACCACTTAATTTTTATGGCACAGAGCAACGCTAGAGGAACGAGAATACATCGGACTGTAGGTACAGTTCAAAACGCTCCACTGGGATTTATTTTATTTACCGCTATTATGAATTATTCAGTCTACAGTTGACTTTAAATGAAGCCCAGTTAAATTTTGTCACCAGGTCATCGAGTGCTTTTCATTTCGTTATTCAAGCTTTTCTTGGTTTCCTTTCCTTAAGTCGTAGCTCTTTATTAGAGGAAGTGAACAAAGGGTGCCAAAAGAGGAACCACAGACAGGAAATCCAGACTTTTGAAAGACTGGAGCATTATTTCAGTGGTTCCCAAACTTTTTATACTATAACCCCCCTTTTGCAACCCCCCAATCCAACCCCTCACCCCCCGGCCCCGGAGCCAGCTGCATACAGTAAGTGTACTGTTGTTCTACAGAACAAGAAAATGTGTTTATTTTCGCTCGTGCAATTCAATAGACTTGACAGAGGTTGGAATTCTGCGCTCATGCGTCAGTTTGTTCTCGGTTTAAGCTTTTCGGTTGTTGCCAATTGATTAATGTCTTTATTAGCGAATTATCCATCGAAATTAATACACTGACTAATAAAATGAATGCAATTTTTGGGCTGATTATCTCTTAAAAATATCCTATAAAATCCGCTGATATCACACTAGCCTTCCATCACACGCCCCTCCCCCACTCCCCAGGGTTTGTGTCCCCCCGTTTGGAAACCACCGATTTAATTTAAAGTGAATTCAGGAAATTCATTACTTAATTCATTACTAAGCACATTTAAAAAAGTCGAAGGACACAAAGATGGCAGACTTTGTTTGAAGTTTCCAGGTCATAGGCCAAAAGGATTGGAATCAGGGAATCAATCTGGCATCAATTATTAGGACATACTGAGATGGACACCTGAACATCAAAGAAACAAAAAAAAAAGTATTGCGACAGACTTTGCGATGAAAGACTGGTAAAGTTGTGTTTTCCCCTCATATGTATTTGGACCGCTGCTTTCATGATCGTTAACAAACAACAAATGAACTAAAACTCCTTATGGGGGGGGGGCAAACACCCTGGGCCAATCACAGACAGTGGGAGGGCTAAAAAATGAAAATGTCGTGTTTCACAAATTTGTTTGGTAAATTATGCACACTGCCACATGCAAAATCACACCATTGTGACCTTCATGTCCAAAGAGCGCCTCTGTAGAGGAATGATTCAATGCTGTTAAAAAGTTAACACGTTTTCTAGCAGATTTATTTATTATTTATTAAGAAGGACATTTAACCCTGAAAGTCAATATTATCCGTGTGATTCCATCCTCCCACTGCATTACTCTTTCACCTGCTTCCGTCTCCACGTACAGTACAGCAGCCGCACCGATGACTAATAAGAATTTGCATAAACTCTACATTCTGCTTCAGTATCGAAAGGTTTTAATCTCCACTGATCTGATTGGATCAGCACACAAAGGGCTGCCCTATAGCCAGCCAGAATGATACACAAATACACATCGCCACTATTCTCAAAATAACAAGTTTGGTTCTAACACTATGGCAGAGTGGAAAGTCTACCCCTATATTGGAACACTTTTCGGAATGTTTCTGAGAGTGGATTGGGAGATGCGCAAACCCAGAACCCGCTGTAACAAAAAAAATAAATAAAAATGCATGGGCGTTTGGCACAAGCAGACTTTTTATCTGCAATATTGCTTTTTTTATTACAGAGGTGCTTGGAAAGTTTAACAACGAAAATAAAAGATGAATAAGGGAAAAAACTTCTGTTGAAATTACTAATAAAAAACACTAATAAAACTGAGCATGTTAGTGATGTCCAGACTAAAGCAGTCATTTCAGCTCCCTTGGTATTAAAGTGGGAAAAGCCACAATTTAATAAATGATTATTAGTACAAATTAAAACAGAATTATTATTAATTATTTCTTATTATTTGGAAAATTGGTAGCCTAGTGGTTAAGGTGTTGGACTGCTAATTGGACAATCGGGGTTCGATTCCCAGCTGCCCTTAAACCCCAAATTGCTTAGTTGTATAAAAGAGACAATTGTAAGACACCCTGGATAAGGACGTCTTTTAAACGTCGTGAATGTAAATGTATTCAAATGTAGTGCCAAACCAGCAAAAGTATGTCTCCGCTAATATGTTGTTATAAAGTCCGGAGCACACAGCTGTCTTATACATCTCTACATACCGCAGCATCAACATTTACCTTCACTAGAACTAAGAAGCTCAAACATTGTTCCAGCATCATGATGCCCCTGTGCACAAAAGAAAGGACTGAAAGTACTGACTTTAACCGCTTTAAACCTTTTTTTTTTTTTTTTTGGTAGACTGACTGTCCCCCAGACTTCTTCACCAGACCTTGTCTGAATTCACTAACACTAGTGTGACTAAAACAATCCAGCTACAATATAATAAATGCTACTTTATAAACTTTGCAAGAAGATCATAATTATTTCAAACTCTTATTTCTTTTAATGCACTCGATGCCTTGCTTTATGTCATTAATCACATTTTTTGCTAATAACTGTCGAGCGAGTTTGTTACTTTTTTTACAAATTAGGCCAAGGTTCAGAGTTTTGTTCGTAATAAATGATTTTTTGTTTCTGGTGCAGAGTCGTTATCCAAGTAAGGCACATTTAGAGTTCCAGTTCGTGGTCGGTTGCTGGATCGTATCAGCGGGAGAACAGTGAAAATGGCCCAATTACTGCCATACAACGGCCGAAGCAGACTAAATGAATTAAATGTAATACCTAATATTTTTTTTTATATTCTGATTTTCTAAAAGTGCAAACTGCTCTTTATGATAAAGTCATCCTCCTGTACTCCTGCCCCGCCCTGTCCGCCCCCGGTCCATTATGCGACAAGCACAAAATATAAAACAATGGAACAACACTACTGGAACTACAGCAGGACCTCATGCTAATAAACCATTTGAATGTTTTTTTTAACTACATGGCATGACTGCTCATGTAATAGTCCCTGGTGGTATTGAGGTGATAGAAAAAGTGCGAGAGAGAGAAAGAGAGAGAGAGAAAGGGGGAAGTGAAAGTGAGGTAAATCTCTTGCTCCTCATTTGTCTCAGTAGACAAGCAGTTAAGGGCTTAGCAAGCTCTGTGCCAGCTTAGGCTAGCCTGTCCTTCGGCTTCCTACTAAATCACAACCTGAAGCAAGCTCTGCTATTATTACCACCAGGACGCACCTTCCTCCAGAATTACACCAGGGGGCCAAAGTGCATTCAAACCCATCGAGAGGCTATCTGTAACCCCTGAACCTAGTGCTCTTCTAACCTTCCTTTCATAATCAGCCTCCGAGCTTTTAAACTGCCCTGTTTTAATAAAGCACATGCCGCATTTGCCGTCCTCATCTCCACTGAAGGTGAACTAAAAGTTCCAGTGTCCTTCACGCTTGGTTAAACTTTACACAGGAATCATTTCTAATCACTGTAGATTTGTTGATTGTAAATCGTTGGAGGGTGTAGATTAGTATTGATTGATGTAAATGTCATTATATCTCATTTAAACCACCAAGCAAATGAGTGTTAGGGGCCTTACAGGAGGGCCCAGGAGTGCTAACCGCTAAGCTAGCACATCCCTATTCACGTTTACATCATTAAGCGTAATCCCTTATGCAGAGCGATGTACAAAAGTGCTTCGGGTCTCATCATTAAACAGATCCAACTGTTATGCTGAACAAAAACTGTTCACAAAGAACAACATAGGATTTTTTTTTTTTTTTATGTCAAGTAACAGGTATTTGAGAAAGAGGAGGATCTCTTGATCTCCTTAGTCAATGTTCTGACACTGATGGGGAAGTCCTCCTCGTCCTCATCTTTAAAAGATGTCAGTGTGTTTTAACTGTGAGTTTTTGTAATTTACATTCCTAGTCTTTAGCCAGAGCAACTTACAAGCTCAACAGCAAGTTGATTGAACTTAAATGATAAATGTTATCACTGGTTACTACGAATTATGATGACCCTTTTCACATTTTTCAATTCATCACAACACACGTCTCAGTCAGAGTAACTCTTAAAAAGTTCAAACTCTTAAATCTACATAAAATTAATTACACTGACCTTTGCCAAGCAGAAGTCAGGGTCGTCTTAGTCAAATGCTTGGTGTTTACGCCTCTGATTTGCCCTCATCCGTACCTGCTGAATCATGGCTGACCCATCACTCTGACCCTAGTTTTTAAAGCTGGAAATGGGAAGAAAGAATCCCACTGTTCGTTATGTACTATCGGGATATAGTTAATATTATTGTTATTATAATATTTATTCTAGTAGTAATAGTAGTAGTAGTATATTCGAGATATTTGTGGCGGTAGCTTGTTTTCAATATTCCAACATATTAAGTGGAAAGATGATCCTAAAGTCGTAATTTCTCATATGAGGCACTTACACAGGCTCTGATAGTGTGGGTTTACCTTGCAGGAAGATACTTAAGTACTGCAAATAGTTTTGCTATCTCAGTGAAAACATACAAAAAGAGA